>MU107719.1:0-42098 GCA_012274485.2 Sinapis alba | reverse complement strand
TGATCTTCAGTTCAATATGAAGTTGAAACAGTTTGAGTTAAATAATTTAACTCAAGATAAGAAAACAAAAAGGGCGTTTGGTCTAGTGGTATGATTCTCGCTTAGGGTGCGAGAGGTCCCGAGTTCAATTCTCGGAACGCCCCAACTTTTTGTTCTTTTTTTCCTTTTTGGCATCCAAAAGTTAAAATAAAACAATAAATATGTTAATAGTAGGCCTTATTACGGGCCTATCTAAAGTACTCGGCCTTCAAGTTAAGCAATAAGCCCAATATGATATCTCGAGTACGAGACTGAGCTGTAAAGCATTTCTATTTGCAGATCTAAACCAAATCCAAAAGTCTCTCTCTTTCTCGACCATGGAAGATTGGGAACTATGCAACGACGATGGCTTCGTTTACAAGCGAGATAAGCGAAGCCGTATCTCGGACCCTGGAGAAACATCCAATCCGGTGGATCCGGAGTTAGATCCCGCCGTGGAGGAGAGAAAT
Organism: Sinapis alba; assembly: GCA_012274485.2. Taxonomy (NCBI): domain Eukaryota; kingdom Viridiplantae; phylum Streptophyta; class Magnoliopsida; order Brassicales; family Brassicaceae; genus Sinapis; species Sinapis alba. The sequence goes on along the minus strand of MU107719.1, from coordinate 41,610 downwards.
CGAAGGATAAGGAAGAAGAGAACACTGGTGAAGCTCAAAAGAAAGTACCAGAGAGAGATCGAGCAGTGGGGGGTTTTGTCCAACAGCTTCAATGCTATGCAAGAGAAAGCTGCTGGTAGGTTGTTTCTTCAAACGACGACGCAGGGAGAAGAAGATAGGTTAAAAGCGAATGAAGCGACGTCGTTTCCAGATTCTCGAGAAGATGGTTCCGCGTCTATCCTCGACGAGCTTCTCTCTATGGTAATTAGTTTTTCTTTTTCTTTTGCCCATTCGATTAAAAATGAAAATGTCACTAAATCTCATGTAGAGATGTTTTTTTTTTTACTGACAAATGTTTAAAATTTTTCAGGCAGAAGCACAGGAAGTGATAATCAATGATGTCTCAAACCTGTGCGAAGTTGCAGAAAACATAATTAGAGTGGAAGAAGAAGAAACGAAGCAGTCATTATTTGATCTTGCTGTTTGGAGTTCACCAAGGAATCTAATGGCGTCGCTCTGTTCTGATTAAACCACTAGGTTCTACTCTGATTCAGAACCATGCTCTGTACATTCTTGTCTTGTTTTCAAATTGTAGCAACAAGATGTGAAACAGAACATCTGCAGCGTTAACTTAGAATCACATTGAGTTAAGTGGTATATGTATGTGTAAACAATGTAGCATGTTTCAAACAATCTAAAGATGTTGGAAGTTAGAAGATTTATATAGTTAATTCTTCTAAATGATTATCAAACATCGGAAAAAAACATTGAACATGAGACTTTTGCTTCTAAGAAACTCTCTGATCTCATGTTCTTTATCTCAAATCACTATCCCATTCCTCATCCCTTGAATCATTACTGTTTCAGTGTTACTGAATCTTGGTTGTTTAGAAACTGATATTGGCCTGTTTTCATCTTCATCCTCATCACTGCTCAAAATGTAATTAGCCGGTCCCTCTTCTTCTCCATCTCCAGAATCCCACATTGTGTTATCAAAGATCACTCAGCAGAGATCGTATTTCTTGAGCTTTTGCAACAGAAGCGCAACTTTCTTCTTTGCCTGCATACAACACACAAGAGCATTTTGAGAAACATCAGCAATTCAACTCCATATCGACAGAGCAACATTGAACGTTCCTACAGGAACCATACTTTTAACTTGAACAAATACTAATGCTAATAAGCACCATCAGATCTGTGGTCATTCTCCACCGAAGCATTAGCACAATCCAACTATTCACAGTAAGCAAAACCACACATAAAGTTTCAAACTTGAACAAATACTAATGATAGCAAGACGAAGTGAATAATTTATATATACCCTTTTGAGGTTGTAAATGAACCGTCTTCATCAGTCATGAGTTTCTTCTTCAACTTCTTAGCTCTCCTAATCTCTCTTCACGTCTTACCAGACTCTTTACGCATCCTACTCTCCACTTTACTCTTCATGCTCCTTCCTCTCGACGTCGACATAGCTCGTGAAAGAAGATTCGAACAAGAGAGAAACTAACTTGTTAAGCTCGCCGTAGTGGGAGTTGGGGGTTTTAGAGACGATCGTGTACAGTACGTTTATAATCATTGATTCCCTATTTTTTATCATCAGAGTCGTTGTAGTATAGTGGTAAGTATTCCCGCCTGTCACGCGGGTGACCCGGGTTCGATCCCCGGCAACGGCGTAATTTTTACTATTTTGAAACTTTTTAATAATTTTTTACTGCTACACAATAAGCCAAAGTGCAAAAACATAAACAAGATTCTAAATTCTGAGCTATTTATCATTAATAGAACAATAATAAATACAGTCTTACTGGAGGAGGAACTATCTGCAGCGGCGAAACAATGGTAGAGGTAAAACATTTGAATGACCTCAGTGAAGTTTGGCCGTTCATTGGGAACTTCTTTCTAGCAAGACACATAGCAGAGATGATTTCAAGAGTGTTCATTCTAATTGGTCTGGATTCGATTTCTGTTTTCTAGATTGTGGTTTTATAAAACCAAACCAAACCAAACTGACAATGAAAGCAAGCAAATTGTTGAAACATTTTAAGACAAAAATTAAAAGCCTATAAATTTTTGATTAAGTAATCTATTCTAAGTTCTTGAGAATACATATCGTTTTTACATTAACGGCGTCGTAAAAACACTGTCTCCAAATCAGAAGGAGGAACAAAGTACTCTACACGGACATTGCTCCGACACTTCAACGCCGGTCGGCGTTTCCTTGGGGCAGGCGGACATTTCAGTTTCTCCGATATCTTTGTTTCTTTCGCCGTGGGCGTGATGCAGTAGCCTTCGCTGCCATTACACTGTTCTTCTTCAGCTTCTGTTTCTGTCTCCGGCGTTCTCAGTTTCGTCTTGACAGGTTTCAACGAAGCCCGAATAGAGATTTCGGCAATGACCCATTTTTGAGATTTCTTTGAAGATCCCATATTTTTGTATTAGTTCCGATCAAGTAGAGAGGATACGGGGAAGAGAGACAAGAAACTGTGAATTCAAAATGAAGAAGAAGAAGGAATAAGTGAAAAGTCTGCGAAAGATTTTTACTTTTAAAGACACGTATTAGTGATTGCTTGCTTCCCCAGGAATTTTAAGACGCGGAAGCTTACAGAGGAAGCAGGCAGAGGAAAGGGTAAAATCGGGAATTAAATAACGTGTTGCTGTCTAGTTTTTGGCGCCATGGTGTTGAGAAACTTTCCTCACAACGGTTATTTTTCCCGCCATTTTCTTGGCGTAACTCGCAGATTATATGGGCCAAGATTTTAAGCCTTATTACAAACATTAATGGGCTTACAAGATTAAATATATTGGGCTTTTTTGTTCTAAGACGTCAACGCAAAACATTTTGAGTTTTTTTTGGGGAAAATTGATTTTCCCGCGTGAAAGAGAGACTAAACACCGCCGAAAGAATTGAAGAAAGTAAGGATTAATCCCGCCGGTTTCCACATTTTTAACGTTTTCTCTCCCCGGCGTAAATCTTCATTAACACACACTTCTCTACCGTTTCTCCGCCGCTTCTCTCTTCTCCGATTCGAATTGCAGAGAGTCTCCGATGGAAAACTCCAGATCTAGATCCGTCTTCGTAGACATCGGACTAAGAGAGCTCAACGGATTTCGAGGTAGTATCTCCACCACGTTTACAGAATCTTGTAGCTCTTTATTTGACGAGTTTCAGCTTCTCTTGACTAAACATTGTTATTTTTTTTGTTGATTTCAGTTAGGAAGCGACCGTTCTTCGCAGATTCCGAGCTGGTTTGCAGAGAAATAGCCGGCGTTGCTGTGCAACACGACGGCGATCGGACTCCTCCGTTAGCCGTTTCGTTCTGTAAGGTATATATATAGCTCTTTCTGGTTCAGTTGATTCTTAATCGTAGTTCCAATCCTAGATTCAATCTCAAATCTCGTGAAATTTTCTGATTTAGCTGAATTTAAGGAAAATATACTCCAATTATGGTCACTTGTGATTAGAATTAACGATTACGATAAACGTATAGAGTACCCAGAAGTCTCAGTTATTCGCGGTGTCAGATGAGGATGGACATGTGAGCTTGTTTAATTCGAATCACAAGTTTGCCTCTTCTGCAACTCACCAAGAGAATACAGGTGTCATCTCCTTTCCCTTGATAAACCCTATTTTAAAAAAAAAAAATCTGGGCTGCTTAATTGAATACTGAGTTGTGTTTGTTTCAAATGAAATTATGATGTGTAGAAAATGCTAGGCATCGTGACTGGGTTGCTCACTATAATGCAGTATTCGACATTTCTTGGATTAAGGTGTGCAATTTGCTCAGCATTGAATCTTTTTTTTGGAACTAAGAGATGCTTATTTGATGTGAACTTTGTCTCAAATTTTGTTGTAGGGAGATAGTTGTCTTTTGACTGCTTCTGGTGATCAAACTGTAAGTAATGAGAAACAACATTATCCGTTAACTAGTTTGTGAGAACAACAGAGCTTAAAATACGGTTCTTTTTTTATGTGACTGCAGATTAAAGTATGGGATGTTGAGGAGAATAAGTGTACTGGAGTCCTTATAGGACACACAGGAACTGTTAAATCAATGTGCTCACATCCAACTGATTCTGGTTTGTTTCTTTCTTGCAAATGTCTTTTCTTTGGTTTACTAATTGATATTCTTTTTCATCAAGATCGCTCTTAACTTTTCCTGTTTGCAGATCTTCTTGTCTCTGGCTCTAGAGATGGATGTTTTGCGCTATGGGATTTAAGATGTAAAAGTAGCTCTCATAAAGAGGAGTTTTGCATCAAGTAAGTCCTTCTTGTCCTACTTAGTTGTCAAGATCTTTCTCCTTTCTTTTTTTGTTCCCTTCGAACCATATTGATAGTTGTTCTGGCCTTTATACAGCTATACTGGCATGGTTAAAGGAGCTCATTTGTCTCCTCTTTCAAAGCGAATCAGACGTAGCAAGGTTTAAATCCTGCCCATTCGTGACTTTTCCTTTTATACTTTTATCCTATATTCTCCCCTAATTGGCTTCCTGTTTTCAGGCTGCTTCATCAAGCATTACCTCTGTGCTTTATCTCAAGGACGAGATCACAATTGCCACAGCTGGAGCACCAGATAGGTACTTGCACTGATTTTATGTAAATGGTATTGCTATTCCATAGAGCTTATAGCTATGTTGTTTACATCCTTTTGCTTTCTCTTTCGTTCTCTTAGCGCCTTGAAATTCTGGGATACAAGAAAGCTAAAAGTTCCTTTTGCTCAAGCATCTCCACAGTCAGACTCAACAAACACTAAGGTAAGCTAATCTTCCTCAACTTAGACTTAGATGATATCACAGATTCACATGTTGTTTCTGAATGGTTTCAATATGTAATTAGGCACCGAACGGTTCAAATGAAAACTAGATTAATCTTCAACCTTGTTGTTATTTTGTTTGGTGGTTTCAGGAAAAGAGAGCACATGGTATAGTATCCTTATCCCAGGATTCAAGTGGAACTTTTCTCACAGCATCATGCAAAGACAACAGGTTTGACCTCTAATAGTTACTCAAACTTTTTATAGTAATTTCCCTGCACTATGAGACAGTCCTTGCTAAAACATCGAACTCTAATCAACTATGTTATCTCCTTTTCAATAACCTGTTGCAGAATCTATCTATACAACATACTACAGCTTGACAAAGGACCTGTACAATCTTTCTCTGGTTCCCGAATAGATTCCTTTTTCGTAAGGGTAATACTGCCTTGTCCACAATTTTCCCTTCGGTCAGGCAACTTATTTGATTTTTGTAGCATTTTTGCACCCGCCCACTCATCATCAAAATCTTGCTCTGCAGACAATGATTAGTCCTGATGGTGAATACATTTTGAGCGGTTCAAGCGACGGTAACGCTTATATATGGCAGGTTTGTATCCTCTTTTGAATAATAAATCAGTGATTTAAGACCTATCTATGCTTAAAGAACCGATACAATTACAGGTCAATAAGCCTCAAGTAGACCCTACAATCTTGAAAGGCCATGATTCTGAAGTAACCGCAGTGGACTGGTAACTCTCCACTTCACCGAGTCTTTTATACTTACCTCCCCTCTTAGTCCATTCGATTGAATATTAACTAAATCTTCTGTGCAGGTCTCCATCAGAGATCGGGAAGGTAGCAACAGCATCAGATGATTTCACGGTAACAAAACATTTCATATGTTGATAAAAAAGCAAAAAGATCATGTTTGTCTTTCTCCGTATGCTGACTTCTTCCTCTGTTTTTAATCAGGTAAGATTGTGGAACGTAGAGAACCACCGCTGCACAACGGCGAACGCTTCAGCGCCTGCGTCAAGAGCTAAGCGCAGACTAACTGCACTGTCAAATACTGAAGCCAAAGAGAAAATTGAGATGAACAGAGAACCTGAGAGTCCCCAAAAGCATTCATCAGATGATGGTGATAATCAGTCAGTGCCTATCATCAGAACTCCAGAGAGTCAGAAGACAAAAACATCATTATCAGCCTCAGAGGAAGACAAAACATGCGAAACCGCGGTTGACAGTCCATCTTCTGTCCTAAATCTTCCTTCCTCCGTCAAAAGGCGAACCATTAGAGATTATTTTCTTGTCACTCCCTAAACCGCTGGAGAACCTCTTGGCCATTCTTTTTGTCCAAAATTTGGTAGTGTACAGATATTTGTAAGATTTATTAAATCCAGTTTATATCAGTTCTTTTATTTTTGCATAAAATGAATCAGAGAAATGTTTTCAACAATTATTATCAATTATCAGAAGAAGAAACGATTGCTTAACATTTCTTTAGTATGTTCTGCTCTTCGAAGACCGTTTGTTTTCCCTAGACGTTTCTCTTCTCCAGAGTTAAAGAAGCAGGGATCAGTCACGATAACGTCATGCTGTTCTATGATTATAAAGAGATATTACGTGTTGTCGTCAACACTTTCAACAGCACGGATTCTAAATCAATAAACGGACTGCTTATTTCTGTGGGCTAATTAATATGAGGAGCCCAAATAAGCGTCTTAGCCAGTTATTAATCACAAACCATTTGAAAAAACGTGTATATATATTATATGTAAATAACTATATAAGTGTTAATTAAATAATAAAAATAAAATAAAATTTAGTTTATAAAAATAGTAGTGAAATATCAAACAGATTTTAGGTTTTATAATTTATAATTTATATATGAATAAGTTTAATATCAAAACTAAAATAAAGAAAAATATATCATAATTCTATTAAATTTTTTACTTTTCTTTAAAGAGAATAAAATTAAGTTTTAGATAGCAATTTTTTATAAAATAATTTTAAAATTTAAATAAAATTAAATATATTTTTATTTCGAATAAGACTCTTAAATTTTCGGGACCGACTCTGAACAATAGTAACTGGTTCATCAAAATAAGTTGGATCACCTGTTTCGTAATGCAAAAAGTATGCACTGTGCATAAGAATGTGTTTACGTAGGGGTGTATTATATAGTATAAGTTTATTAATCAGATTGAAATATAACAAACTGACACCTAGATATCAGATGATATGTTAAAACGATTTTTAATGTTTGATTAAAATTTCAGCTTAGCTATACTTAGAGAAAACAAAAGACCCTTTTTCTAAAATCATTATTAAAAAATTGAAGATGTAACTGAGAAGAAATGAATGTTCTTTTTCAAATTTAACAAAGAACAATTTAGGAATATAAAAGAAATATGAGAAAGAACAAGATTTTTTTTTTAAATGGTAAACTTTTTTAAGAATGATAAAGAATTCAATGTTCATTTTCATTCATTGGTCACCATTTAAAACAGTTTATATATACTTATTATAAAATGATCAATGTTACCCTTAGATTCTTCTCTACATCTCTTTAAGCAAAACAAAAAGATGAATGAAAATTTGAATTGTATATAAGACTGGACACCACTAGATTCGGTTCGTTGTATATATATAATGTTGCATGAAAGGGGATGTATTATTAAAATAAAATTTGATCAAATAATTGTGCATATCTAATGATTGTTGGCCACATGCATACTAACACTTGACTTGCAATAATTCCGTCGACATTTTTCTGCGTTATACATTTCTTCAACAACCATTCCACAAAGTCCTCAACCCATGATTACTAAATCATAAGTACTTTTGGTTCAAGGGTTCATATAAATGGAGTATAAATTATACTCAAAAGTTGCCCCAAGTAATTTAATTCATTCTGATTTTTTTGATCGTATCATATCTTATACACTTATCAACTAAAATAGTTTCGTAATCATTAATTTTCTTATAGTAACAATAAATCTAAGAATTTAAGCTATTGATAGTTTTCCTTTCAAAGCATGTATTTAACTTCGAGAAAGTCAAAGTAGTACCAGTTTTAACTTTCACTATACTTATTTGATATACTAACATTTAGACCATTTTGTATGTTTTCTTTGACATGGTATTACTTACTAGACCATGTCTCGAATTCGATATCTAGTTCTTCAGAAAGATCTATCTTGTTTACCTTATTTTGCTATATGTTGTTATTTTAACTTATGCTCCAAACCATGTTTAATTCTCTCTTATTTTTATATCTCAAAATTTTAAAATTTTATAAATGTATGTTGTGTTCCAAAAGAAAAGGCCGGAACAGAGCAAGAAAACTCCTTATCCCAATTGTTCAATTGATAAGCAAACCTTACCGACTTTTAGGTGCATGCATATACATAATACATTGATTTTCTTTTTAATATGTATATATAATTTATTGTACACACTTGGCCTCTTCTTTTCTTGGACGTCACATTAGCTTTGTTTAGGGGTGGACAAATAAACAGAATCTAAAAATTCAAATTAAATTCGATTTTATTAAATAAATCTGAACTGAATTAAATTTGACATAAAAACTCAATGAGACTTGTTTTATGATATTTTAGGTTATAGATTTTATCCAAACTGAAATTGAATAGATATCAAAAAACAAATAAAAAATTAAAATTTCAGAAATATATTCATACCAAATACAAATTCAATCCCGAATAATTATGAACAAATACCCAAAATACTCTAAAATTTCATTGAGTACTTAAAATAAATATCTATGAATACATTCGTATTCAAGTGCTTCATTCTTTGGGCTTTTCTTTCATATCAAACCTTTTTCACATTGAAAATTTGATAGATATGCATAACCGTATATACTGAAATCTAATCAGGAAATTAAATGCGTAAAGTAGCTATAAAGAATGTATTTATGCTTGCGAATGATTGACTATCTCATCATTGGTATAATCTACCCACATGCTACCAGATATTGCACTACTGGAATTTGGTATATATATGTTTATGGAAATAATGCATTAATATGAACTACTAATCATTTTTGTTTGTTAAAGCACTTTGGGTTTAAAAGGATGCAGAATAATTATTTGATTTTAATAAAACAAAAGACAACTTTGTTCGGTAAAATCTCATAGGCTTTACTTTGTAGCTCATATATATTTAGATATATATATATATATATATAAGTTTGATAGGTTAGTGATTATGTAACATTTGAAAATAAATATCGACAAAACAAAATTGGTGACTTTTTATTTTATGATCATATATTTGTGCATGTCTTCATATTTTTTTACTATTAAACTAAAAAATTATTATATTTTATTAATTCTATTGGAATTTTGGATTATATAATAAAATATGCACTATATATAACTAGTTTGTATATAAGCATTTGTCTCAAGACTCTCAACCATCATAGTATGCCAAAATATTGAATGAACACAATAACTAAATCATTTTAAAGTGTCATTATTTTTGAGAAAGATGAACAGTTAGATTAAATCCAAAAAAATGCCAGTACACATGTCGGATTTGCTCAGATTCTCAACAGTTCTGATGTCTTTGTAACTTTGTATCCCAAAGTATTAATAACTGAAATTTATTAAAAATTTCCACGGTTCGGAGTTATTCCTTTTTAGTCCACTATTTTAGGTCCTCAATCAGTGAGGACAATTTGTCTTTTTGCAATTGCATTATATTCATCTTCTTTCTCGCTCATACCACCAAAAATGCCTTTTGCCCCTCTCTCTCTCTAACTTTCCCCTTAGAGACTCCTCATTCTCTCCAACTAGGGTTTCCTCTCTAGAAACAACAAAAGAATACCAATAGTTGAATTGGAAATTAATCTTCTTGAGGATTTTTCATCTCCCCTTCCTATAGTAAAGATACAAATTAACGAGAGAAACAAAGAAGATCAAACCATTCTCACGCACTTTCTCCTGTTGCTCCATTAAAAGGTAAGACCAAAAGTATTTCATATTCTACTGAGCCAATTCGCGCACACACATACTTGCATAATATATACAGATTGTTACGTACTTCTATGTTGATTTTGTTATATAATAGTAGAGTTTAGATCATGGTGATTTGATCACTGATCTTGATCTTCCAAGTTATAATGGAACGACCTTTATTTACAAAAAGTTGAAGTTGAACGTGTAGTCTAGATTTCATGACTTATATATGTATTGAAGGTACCATATACTCAAACACTAAACCTTAAGTATATAATAAAGCAATTTAATTAGTTTGTAGATTCAAGAAATTAAACCAATATATGCTGTATAGAAGTGGAGAGATCTCAGAGTCAGAGAGACAGAGAGTGTTGTGAGGATAAAATCAAGAAAAGGCTGCTAAATTAAACGGCAAGAGTATATTTAGGTTCAAATTACAGAAAATAAGTAATCAAAAATTTCCTAGAATTTTTTTTCTTTAATTCTGCATTGTTTTTTTACCAAACTTGTTGGTGGTTCAAAAATACTCATACTTTCTTCAAATTTCTTATGAAAATTATCACAATTGATCTTAATTTATTGTCATGTATGTGAGAACAAGTTGTTTTCGTACTTTGAAAAGTACATGATCCCATCAGATTTAACTAACCAAATACTCTAGAACGCAAAACCAATACAACTAGATTAACACTTAACTATCCCAAAAATAAAATGTAATACTAATTGATTATAAAGGAATATCTAGGATATATATATGTATATATTTGCTAGATATATGGTTCAAATAAGGATTTGAATGGTAGCAGCATTTCAATACAGTAAGAGCTCTAAGAGTACTGAGTTTTGGGGGATAAAATGACTAATTAAGAACATCATATATTATGTAACCAATTATATTGATGAGACTACTATCTCTAGTTACCTTTCTTACTAAGAATAATGAATTTTGAAGGTAAAAATACTAATAACATCTTAGAACCAACTTTATTGATGATGAGACGATCTGTTGCTAGTTACCAACAAAAAATTTCGAAAATTTCGAAAATGTGTCAATGTTTATGATGTGTACGTAGACACATAGACTTACTGGTATGGATCAAGATTCTTCATATATATCAATCTTGTAATTTCCACAAGCTCCTAATAAAACATGTGTGTGATTGCATCGCTTTTTTGTTTTCATTACCGCAACTGAAAGTTCAGGGGGGGGATATATAACCAAAAATGTCATCATCGTATGAGAAGAACTACACAAACTCACCGTGCGCAGCATGCAAGTTCCTCCGGCGGAAATGCACGTCAGACTGCGTCTTCGCACCATATTTTCCGCCAGAGGAACCTTTAAAGTTTGCTAACGTCCACCGGATATTCGGGGCAAGCAACGTGAGCAAGATCCTCCACGAAGTGGCTCCACATCAACGTGAAGATGCGGTGAACTCGCTGGCGTACGAGGCGGAGGCACGGCTAAAAGATCCAGTGTATGGCTGCGTTGGGGCCATCTCAGTGCTTCAAAGAGAGGTCTTGAGGCTGCAAAGGGAGATAGAGGAGACTAATGCTGATCTCGTGAGGTACGCTACTTGTCTTGCCGGTGAAACGTCGGCTTATGGTGGACGGAGAGGTTGATTAGTCCATCACGGTCTTTGAGAGAGTGAATGGTTGATGTGATGGAAGTGATAAGGATATCTTCGTATGTATGTGTATATGTAAATTTATATGCTTAATGTCGACAGTTTTAAAAGGATACAGTATATCTTAATGTCGACATGAGTTTTAATAGACTCACGGGAAAGTAGGCTAATAATTAGTTGTTTGATTACACACGCTAGTCACTGGTCAGAAACATCGGTTTGCTAATATTCCAAGTTAGTCGAGTGATTTTATAAAATTTGTCGACATAAGAAAAACATTATACCTTAGAACGCCGCATTTGAGCTGAAGCACATCTTCATAGGGAATCTCTTTTTAAAAGTATGTCCATTCTTATTCATATCATTTGGCGGCGACCGAACAAACCAAATATATTCACATACAAATCGATTCACCAAGAACCCACTCATACTCTCTTTTTGGATAAATTACTATTGATCATCATTTTTAAAGTGTAAAAGGGTATATCAAAAAATGAAAAGTTGAACCACAAGTTTAGATATTCTTGTAAAGCCAAAAGTATTATAATTTTGTAATCCGATTTTTATTTGAAAACATTACCGGAAACAAACCATTTTTAAATTATATGGTGAAAGCTCCTAGACATAATTTAAATTTAGTAATAATTATTAGAAAAAGTGATGTATTGCGAACTCAAAAATGTAACACGGATCTAATCCATGTGTGTATATTGTTCACATGTTTATCTAATTTACATAATATACAAATCTATATATACAAAAAACAAATGTATATGTCGACTTCCATGCGTGGATTTACATGTCGACTTCAGGACAAGTGGATTCAAGATTATGTTCAGACACGAGTCAGCTTCAGAAACAGTAACTATAAGGTACATTTTCTGATATCATTTCGTCTAAGCATTTTTTTTATAACATCTTATTTATTACACTATCACTGTCTACTGCATAAATATGATTGTTTTGCCATGTGATATATTATCTCATATTGTACACATCTTTAGACTTTTCCTCTACTATTCCCTTCCATCTTGTTCACTCTCCTATAGTTTTCCTTTGTTGCGATAATTACAAAATGATAACAAATGGTTTACATTTTGAAAAAAAATTACACCTTATGAAAATTTCAAAGGAAAACCCCTAATCTATAATTAATTATCTGTCACGGGTTCACACCATTTAACTTTTAAATTTTTTTTTTTTTGGTCGAAAACTTTTCAATAATGAAAAGCTGGAACTAATGCCAAATAAAACTCCAGCGAAACCATTGTATAGTTGTATACTAATGGCCTTGTTCCAAAAAAGCTTACTGTTTTAGTACTTACAGGTTAGATCAATCTCATCGTTAGAAAGGCGAAGAGCATACAAAAGAAAACTTAAAATGGGCCACATATGAGCCCAAATTTATGAGAACGTGAAAGAGAAGATTGTCATCTCATGTTTTATTCCGTTAGTCCGGGTTAATTAGTTTAGAATTCGGTTAGTTTAAACTGGTCGAAATAAAAGTGAACCAAGAGAAATTCGGCTTGATTCGATTTTTTTTTAGTTTGGTTTCAAAATTTTATATTAAACATTAAGTTATTTATATATAATAAAATATTTGATCAAAATATATATGCTTATTGTTGTGTTAAATTTTGAAAACATTACATAGTAAAAATATTTTAGAAAATATATTTATTCAATTTTTTTGTTTTATTAATATTTAATTATAAACCTTTTCTATTTTATTTTTTAACTTTAATAATAGAAATATATTATTCTTAAATAACATAATTCTAATATTATTAATATAAAATTTATTTTTAATTATATAAAAAATATTAAGAATATCATTTACTTATTTAATTTTTAACGTGAAAATTCCGAAGCAACAAATTATTTGCTAATAATAATACAGATTACATAAATAGTAGTATGTAAATCATATGTAGATATTACATTGATAAGTATTAGTAGTATGTAGAATATATATTGATATTACGCTGCTAATATTAGTATTAAATATTTTAAAATTTTAATAATTATCTATGCACTGTAGTAATTCTGTTTAACTATATATAAAAATATATTTAAATATATATTAAAGGTATCAACTATATTAATCTGTCATGTTTTTAGTGTCAGAGTTTGAATGCAAAAAAAAAAACATTTTAAAAATAATAGTTATATATAGATTAAAATTATATAAAAAAAACTAAAATTTAAAAAAATCAAAGAATTTAAATCAAAAACTGAAAAATTTAAACCGAAAAAATCCGAAAGTTAAAAACTAAAATCAAAAGTTACTCAAACGATCAATGCCATAATCCCGTAATTTAAACTATTCGTTTTGGCGGGTTGAACTAACCACAAGTAAGATTATTTATTTATATAAAATTTGAAAATTTATCAAACAATCAAATAAATAAAAGGGAAAGGTGAGTTTGGCACACAAGTGCATCTGGATGCATCGAGGTGAGAGCATTTGTATAAAAGCCCCATTGTATTGTTTGTCTTTATTTGAACACGGTGGGCTAGAAGAGCAAAAAGATGATCAGGTAATGAATGAAACTTGGATCTCATGCAAAGCCACACCTCTACATTCACAACATTCTTACGTGTCCTCTCCTCTTCATCCCAAATCTACTTTTTGCTACAAAAAATCTTTCAATTCCATTTATATATATGTTCTGCTACAACAAACTTCTATATATCTCTTATACCCCCCTTTGTGTTCTCTTAGACTTTGTAGTTTCAAATCATATCAATCGATATGGCGAATGTGGACAGGCGTGTGCATGTCGACCAAACTGACAAACGAATTCATCTTCAGCCGCAGTACGAAGGTGATGTCGGTTATGGTTATGGTTATGGTTATGGTGGTCGTGCTGATTACAAGAGTAGCGGCCCCTCCAGTAACCAAGTACTTTTCTGTTCTTCTCTTTAACTTTTTTAAAATATATTTCTTATATTCACTCTTTTTCTTCTTCTTTATATTCACTCTTAACTATAAGTAAATTTTCTGCAAATCTTAAAGACCATCATGAGTTTTGAACTTCAACTCCGTTACACTAGTTCATATTATTTTTAAGTCCTAAACAAGATATGCAAAAATGTCTACTAAAAATAGAATTTAAGATCATCAGAGTTTGCACGATAGCACCACTTACACGTGTATGCATGCATGCATGCATGTATATATTAGGAGGATCATATATCCAAATGGTCATAGTTTGGATCTATTACAATTTTGAGTTTTGACATTAAAAAGCAACTAAATAAACTCGAGTTAATCGATACATGCAGGTCGTGGCACTTATAGTGGGAGTTCCCGTTGGTGGCTCACTGCTAGCCCTAGCTGGACTCACTCTAGCCGGCTCAGTGATAGGCTTAATGCTCTCCGTTCCACTCTTCCTCCTCTTCAGTCCGGTGATTGTCCCGGCGGCTATCACCATCGGGCTAGCTGTGACCGCTATCTTGGCTTCTGGGTTGTTTGGGCTTACAGGTCTAAGCTCAGTCTCATGGGTCCTAAACTACATCCGTGGAACGAGTGAGACAGTGCCAGAGCAACTGGACTATGCTAAGCGGCGTATGGCTGATGCGGTAGGCTATGCTGGTCAGAAAGGAAAAGAGATGGGCCAGTATGTGCAGGATAAAGCCCATGAAGCCCATGATACCAATATCTCCGCCAATATAACCACTGAGACCAATGGTAAGGCAAGGAGGCACACATAAAATTGCGGGCTTCTGTGGAAAGTTGATTATGTAATTTTACTTTTGTGTCTCAGTTTCTTCCTTCTAGAATCTTTTGTCAATATGTATGTGTCTACGTTTGTTTTGTCATGTCCAAATAAAAAAAAAACTGTGAGTGAATAAAGAACGAAATAAACATGTCGTCTTTTTTTTGTGATAACGAGACATTTTCATAAAGTTGTTGTGTTAATATAACTTGTTGAATGTTAGATGGTTCTTTGACTTATTATTTGCACATAATTCAATTAATGCTCCAATTAAGAAAGAACAATTTCTCTTGCAGTAAAACCTTTATTGCTGATCTAAAATAAGAGTTAAGTTTTTAATTAGTTCATTCCATGAATCAAGGCACAATTCCTCTACTAATAGCGTCATGAATCACTTCTAGTATATGGTTCTCGACAACAATAAAATCATTGAGCATTTAGACCAACTTTGAATTCGTTACATTTTTTTTTTTTGTCACGAATGTTTCATCTACATGAAGATTACGTCTACACCAACCAAGTTCCATCCTTCTTTCACAGCCAAAAAACATGAACATAACTTCTCAAACACATTAACTTTTGTTCGGTAAATAAATGGACTTAACTATTTATCAAAGTACACATGCAAAATCATATCTCCTTCAAATTTGTTCTTCCGTGGATTGGCTTGGCTTGTAAGGTATATGCATAATCTTCATGGACATCTCGCCATTTAACTGAGATTTTTCTGGCATGCAGGTTTCGAGTCACGTACCTGAAAAGAAAAGGTTGACGTTCAAGATAATCTAAAGAAGATCCAGGTAAAACCAAAGCCTGCAAGGCTTAGCTCAATTCCGTTTTTCGAGTTAGGAAAACTGAAAGCCATCATATTAAACTGTGAATAATCATGTCAGTCAATATTATCAATTTTTATATGCGAACTAGACACAATCCAAGATCATGATACAATCCAAGATGATGATATCATGTTTACAGTTTTGCAACTGACTCAGACGCTAGTGCAAGGCTAGGCTCACAGTAAACTCAGAAAAGCGAAATAGATTATGCACCAATGCTTGTGAAGGTGATGCCATAACATTTGTGTAGCCTTGAGAGACCATTTGCCTCTTGAGACACATCTTAGACTTGCTGCGAAGGTCATCTCTTGATTCCTTTTAAGATATTATAATATTTTTTATATTTAGTTGACTAGTTTCAGATATTATTTTTATGTACCAGAAAATTAAAAAAAATGTTCTTATTATCGCAATATCAAGCATACTTTTTTTTTATTTTAAATAATATCAAGCATCGCAAACAGAGAAACTCACGAGTGTATTGGAAGATTATCCTCTTCGCACAAGATTTTTCACTACCACGTGGCAGAACCGTAGCCTCTAGCAATCTCATACACAAGAATCTAGCCAGTGGAAATCTAAACCAGCCAATCAGAACTCGCTGACGTGTCTTACACTAGATGCAAGATCTTTCACTGCCACGTGACACAACCATAGCCTCTAGTAGTCTCATGCACAATATGAATCTAGTATGTGAAATCTAAAACAACCAATCAGAACTCGCTGACGTGTACATATTCTAATCTCCATCAAGATAAACACCTTCGGATCTCTATTATAAAATCAAACATACATAACACCAACCATCTCATCTCATCTCATCTTATCTTTGCTTATTTCCCTCTTTCATTTGTGTTCTTGTCTGAAGTTAAAAGATCAAAAAGAATGGCGACGTCAGCTATTCAACACTCCTCTTTTGCTGGCCAGACTGCCCTCAAGCCGTCCAACGATCTCATCCGCAAAGTCGGAGCTTCCAACGGCGGTGGCCGCGTAGTCATGCGTCGTACCGTCAAGTCTACTCCTCAGAGCATCTGGTTTCCACCTTAAACTTCTCTCTATTTTTCATTTTTTATTTTCCGTTTTAAATATTAAAAAGAATACAAAGGCTCCCAAGCATGGTGTGGTTCAAGATTTGATTTTAAATCTATTTAATTTTCCTTAAAACGTGCAAATTACATTTTTTACATATTCAGATTCGATTGTATATTAATCACCAAAACATATAATTTTGTACACAACATAGGTATGGACCAGACCGTCCCAAGTACTTAGGTCCATTTTCAGAGAACACACCATCATACCTAACCGGAGAATACCCCGGAGACTACGGCTGGGACACCGCCGGTCTCTCTGCCGACCCAGAAACCTTCGCCAAGAACCGTGAGCTCGAAGTAATCCACAGCAGATGGGCAATGCTAGGTGCTTTAGGCTGCACATTCCCAGAGATTCTCTCCAAAAACGGAGTCAAATTCGGTGAAGCCGTGTGGTTCAAGGCAGGATCTCAGATCTTCTCAGAAGGAGGGCTTGACTACCTCGGAAACCCTAACTTGATCCACGCGCAAAGCATTTTAGCTATCTGGGCTTCTCAAGTTGTGCTAATGGGCTTAATCGAAGGGTACAGAATTGGAGGTGGACCTCTTGGTGAAGGGCTTGACCCGCTTTACCCGGGTGGGGCGTTTGACCCGTTGAACTTGGCCGAGGATCCAGAGGCTTTCTCGGAGTTGAAAGTGAAGGAGCTCAAGAATGGTCGGCTTGCCATGTTCTCCATGTTTGGATTCTTTGTCCAAGCCATTGTTACTGGTAAAGGTCCGATCGAGAACCTGTTTGATCATGTTGCGGACCCTGTGGCTAACAATGCATGGGCTTACGCTACCAACTTCGTTCCCGGAAAATAGGATTTGATTTGGATATATTTATGTAACTTTCAACATTTCATGCATGCAAAATATTTAGCCTGTTTGTTGGTTTGATGTACTTGGTGAAAAACATTCTCGTTAGCTGTTAGCTACCTTGTCTTATGTCATTTGATATAGTTCCAAGATTCAGATCCTAGCAAAAACACTGCATGAACAACCAAAACGTGTGCCGTTTGTAGATTCTACACCTTTTTACTAAGACCCAAAGACCCAACCACTGTTCAAGTCCTACAGTAACAATACAAGTTTTTGTCCTCCTTTGTCTCGTATCTTCTTTCCCACGGTGCTTATGATTACGATCATCCTCCTCCTCATCACTGTTCTCATGCTTCTCCTCAGGGTCACTCATACAAACAGATGAAGATAACACACTTTGGTTTGGTGAGGAAAGAGAATCCATCTATCCACTTTAGATAAAAGCAGAGCTCCTTGGCGCTCATACAAGAGTCTGATACAGTTTTGTCTCCATCAGATTATTTACACAACAACAACAACAAGTGCCTATGTCTCTTCTTCCACTACAACTGAAGGAGCTGAGAGATAGAGGAGGAGCAGGGGGCTTTATTGTCATAAAAATAAATTTGGATTTGCTACCCCCAAGATTTCTTCGAGTTTACAGAACTACACAAATATTCTGTTTATTTATGTTTCCATATCCATATTCTTGCCTTCATCTGTGTTTACTTGTTTTTTTGTGTGTTTTTTTTTTTTTTTGAAAGACACTTCTTTGAATATTTAATTTTAAGTACATTGCAATTTAAGATCATAAAATTAAACCGCCTTAACCTGGAATCTCAAAAGAACTCGAGGATGTAAAACATCAACCAAAAAACTATGGTAAATTTTTTTAATTGAGTTAATAGGTATTTGTTCTTCTTTTGATAATCCAAGATTTTTTAGATAATCTTAAATAAGAAATAATAACAGTTTATTTGTTAGGATTTTTCATTAATTAAGATCTTATGGTGAAATATTAACTACTCTTTTAATATTAAGCTTTTATTTATTTTTTTAGTCAAAAAGATATTAACAAAGCTCCGGAAATTTAGCATATATTTAACTGACTGAGATTCGAACACTTCAAATATTTCCTTTATTTTATTTAACATCACTTAAGTACTTCCTTTTTATATTATAGAAATTAAGTCTTTTAAACTAAACACAAAAAGGAAAATAGAGATTTTGTAAATATGTTCTATAAAATAACAAATACCAAACCCCTGAGGATTTGCGTGATTAGAGTCTTAATAAATATTCTCTTAGATTTTTTCGGTCTCTGCTTCTTCCTCTAAGGTCTCTCTCTCTCTCTCGGTTCATCTTTTTGTATCCATGGATGATGACTATTACTTTAGCTGCGAAGAAGAGGAAGAAGAGGAGGAGGTTGAGGAGGAGGATTATGATAACTATGAACATGAGTCCTCCACAAAACCAACTAGCCAGATCATCACCAACGAATCACTTGTAGCCGCACAGAAGGAAGTTTTGGTTAGGGTTATGGAACTGTTCACTCTCAAGAAGAGCCAAGCAAGGACTCTTCTCATTCATTACCAATGGAACTTTGATAAACTGCTTGATGTTTATGGTGAAAGAGGCAAAGACAACCTGTTCAAAACTGCTGGTCTTACTGTCTTTGATCATCATCCTTCCTTGTCTGAATCTCGTTACTCTTTGAGGAAGAAGATGACTTGTGATATCTGCATGGAAGATGATTTACAAAGCTACTCGATGACTAGAATGGACTGTGGTCATTGCTTTTGTAATAACTGTTGGAAGGAGCATTTTACTGTCAAGATCAACGAAGGTATGAGCAAAAGAATCACATGCATGGCTCATAAATGTAACGCGATTTGCGATGAAGATGTTGTTAAGAAGCTAGTTTATCCCAAACTAGCTGAGAAGTTTGATCGTTTCCTCGCTGAGTCATACGTCGATGATAACAAAAGAGTCAAGTGGTGTCCAAGCACACCTCATTGCGGTAACGCGATAAGGAAAGAAGATGATGGTGGCGAGGTTGAATGCTCGTGTGGTCATCAGTTCTGTTTCAGATGTCTATGTGAGTCTCACTCTCCTTGCTCTTGCTTGATGTGGAAGCTATGGAGCAAGAAGTGTGAAGATGAGTCTGAAACACTTAACTGGATCACGGTCCACACGAGGATGTGTCCTAAATGCAGCAAACCTGTTCACAGGAGTGATGGATGCAACCTCATGACTTGTATCTGTGGCCAGCATTTTTGTTGGTTGTGTGGTGGAGCTACTGGTGTAGACCATACGTGGACGACTATCGATGGTCATAGTTGTGGTAAGTTCAAAGAAGACAAGGTGAAGAAAGTGGAGGTAGCCAAAAGGGATTTAGAAAGGTATACACATTACTATCACCAATACAGATCACATACAGATTCATCAAAGCAAGAGTATAAACTTAGAGAGATTGTTCGTGAGAAGGTGGCGTCATTGTCAGACAAGATAAACAGCTCGGAGCATAATATGAATTGGGCATCACATGGAGCCGATTTGTTGTTCAGATCAAGACGTATTCTCTCATATACATATGCTTTTGCCTTCTACATGTTTGGTGAAGAGCTGTTCAAAGATGAGATGAGTGATGAGGAAAGAGAGATGAAGAAGAATCTGTTTGAGAATCTGCAGCAGCAACTTATAGGTTACATTGAAAGTCTTTCCAAAAAATTGAATCAGCCTTTTGATGATTATAGTTCTGATGAGTTGAATGAGATGAGGGATGAGACTATAAGGTTTTGTCTTGTGATTGATAAACTCTGCAAGGAGATGTATGAGTGTATTGAGAACGAGTTGTTGGGTCCAACATTAGCTGGAATCAACCACAGTATTGCACCTTATAGATCAGAAGGGATAGAGAAAGCAATTGAGTTTGGTGTTGACATGGTCTGAGGTGAGAGTGGAGGGACTTCTATGTCTGAGCAAGATTCATGATCATGGAACTTGTAGAAGGCAGGTGCTCTTTGTAGCTTTTGCTTTGTAACTGTTGATGCAGTGCACAATTGAACATTTCTTTTGGTTTTCTTCAGTTTTGTTTTCAATAATTAATGTCGAGTTATTACTTCTCTTCATAGTGTAATGTGATTGTCTAGAGGTGGCTCATAATCATTCCTTAATTATATATCAAACATGGATATATATATATATATATAGCGTTTTAATTAGCTTGATGCAAGTTCTTTTTCTGAAGAAAGTATCTTTTATTTTTATTTTTATTTTATTTCATCCTATCTATTGTAACCTTACATCTACTTTGGTCTAATTTTATGACTCACTACAAGTATCATATTAGCAGGAGGAGACTAGATACTCGCTAACAATGAGTTTTTGTTAGCATGTAAAATGAGGATGTCACAGCTGTATCAAATATGTTTTCACTATTCAACTTTTATAAAAATGTTTATTTTGGAGTTATCATAAAAATCATAGAAGTTCTAGATTTACAATTTAACTACTTAAAATTATATTTTTTTGCTAATCCATACAAATTATATAAAACGAAAACTACCAGTTAAAAAGACAATTAATATGGATTTTTGTAACAAGAAAAGAAAAAAACTGATTTGTCGTGATAGTCGACACTTACAGTAGACAAGTGCTTTTGACGCGTCTCTAAAGAGTATTTTATTTTTGCTAAACTGCAATATCATATTAATGATGTGAGGTATTTCTCCCTAAATAAATAGCAGCCACAAAAAGACGATTTTCATAAAAGTGGTTTAAGAGTATTTAAACTTTTGGATGATGGGAGGAATCAAGTACCCTTTCAAGTATGAAAACTCTTTGACTATGCTTTAGCGAAGAGATATAACTCTTATAAGTCTAAGAGCATCATTATTCGTTAAAAAATCAAGTTTATTAAATAACTTTTGTGTATAGTTTCTTTCAAACTGTATTTGAAATCGAAGACTAAAACAATAAAGTCCATCTAATCACAGCTTTTTCTTTTATATAGATAAGCTGCATGTTATGAGGCATAAAAAGAGAGTGGATGTGGCAACAAAGGCAAGTATTTGTCAATTGAAATGTGAAAGGGTCTTTCTCTTGGCTAATTTGGATGTTAAAAGTTTTTTTTTTTTTATAAAGTTAGGAGTTAGTCACTTGTCACTGTTTAAGATAAGTGGGTTGTAATTTGGTAGGGATTAGAGTGAGTTAAACTTTTAGAGAGTTAAGGTCTTCTTGAGTCTCCATCTTTGTACTTTCTTTGTCATGTACTTAGTTTGTTTACTAATAGAGTAACGATCGGTTCTGTTACCTATAGCTAATTAAGCTAAGTAATGTAAGAAGTGTTATCAACAAAAGCGTCATGATTTACTAAAAGGTGATATCTACTAGTTTACCTTATCGATTGCCTTATGGGAGATTCTTACAAAAGCATATAGCGGAACTGAGTTGTCAAAGTACATATCGGATTTATTCTACCAGTTAATTTACAGCTTTATACCACAAATATTATCTGGTCGATGGGAATTTGAAGGTATGACCGATAATGATGTTGACATATAAAAATGTGGAATGTTGGGCTTACCAACACATTCTACAATTTTTTTCTATTAGTCAGAGATATTTCAGATCTATGAAAAAATTAAACTAATTTTCAAAGAAAATTGCAATTTACAAATAGATTCTTTTTCCGGTTATAAAAATTGGCCAAAAACAAAGATTCATATCTATAAATTGTACATAAAATTTTTAAATGCAAATACAGTCCACAAATAAATCATCTTTCAGAATATGCAAATAGGTCGTAAACAAAAACCATATCCCAAAAATGTACACAATAGTTTCAAACGGATTATATACCTGCTCAGTTTTGCTTGTGTAATGTGCTTATTCACTAATATTTTTCATTAGTTGATTATTTAATGTGCTTATTCATTAATTTTTTATTATTAGTTGCAAACTAGTTTATATGTTTTTACGATGAAACCAAGATGACTAATATGAGGCTACGACTATACATAAGAAAAGGCTAGACCTCACAAATAAAATCTGAGTTTTGCTAATAAAGATAAATGCAATCTACAATCACAAATATCTCTCTTACGTTCGGGCCAATATCGGACTACTAATTTAAATCATATATGGCCCATTGATGACCTTCTTTTGTTCTTTTTGGGTCATATCTTATAAAAAAATCCAAACTAATACATTCACATCAACAAACATGCGTATGTATGTGAATCTAAATGGTAATGTGTGTGTGGCATCCATGCATGAATGCATGAATGCATCAAAGACTCTCTAATCTTTAACATACATACGGACATGGATGATGCAACTGTGTTATTGTCTATAGTTAGGTCATGAAGCTAGGTGTTATATTATTGTCCCATGTGCTATTAGTATATAGTATTAAACCTAAAATTAATTTTGTGATTAATTAAAACTATAATCTAAATACATTAATTAATTAAGAATTTTGGTTAAGGGTTGCTAATCACGCGGTGAATTTAGTCTCTATAAAAGCAGTAGCTCACCTTCCACAACCTTCATATATCAACTCACCCACACTTATTTTCTCACTCTTTCTTTTATATTCATCTCTCTCTAGCTAAAATTATATAAATCTCGAACGTGTGGATATAAAAAAATAAAATAATAAAAAATGGAGAAAATAGGAGGAATAAGTAGTGGAGGAGGTACGGGATCATCAGGAGAAGCAGAGGTGCGAAAAGGACCGTGGACGATGGAAGAAGATCTTATTCTTATCAATTATATCGCCAACCACGGAGATGGCGTTTGGAACACTCTCGCCAAGTCTGCAGGTTCATTTATTTTATTTTATTTTAAACCACCAATAACATATATATATATTGCTTTACGTTATATTTAATGTATGACCTAGGGTTGGTTACTTCATAACATGCAAAGGTATCATCATACAACAAACAATATTTTCTCTTGTGTAGTTATATATACATATAAATCACACAATTATTATATATTCTTTGATAAAAACGAATAAATATTTTCTTAATATATTCGCTCGTTGTTAAATATATCATTCTACAAAATTCTAAGATGTTTTCATGTGTAAATTCTCTTATAATGGCCTAGCCATCATGAAAATAAAGTATGTATGGTAACTAAAATATATATAGTAGCAGTATTTTATTTTGTTTTGCACAAATGACAAATTAGTAGCAGTATTTTGATAAGCATGAATATCTATAGTACATATATATATATAGTATTAATACACACATGTAAATCAATTACTTTTGTGGATATGCACGTACATACGAGTCAATAATTGACTATGATGATTGTTTATATAAATCTATAGGTCTAAAACGCACCGGAAAAAGTTGCCGGCTCCGGTGGCTCAACTATCTCCGCCCTGACGTACGACGTGGAAACATCACGCCGGAGGAGCAACTTACCATCATGGAACTTCATGCTAAATGGGGAAACAGGTTGGTTTTTAATTTACACAAAGTAAAGTGAAGATCATACACTACGTGTAATATTATAACGAAATAACAAAGTGAAAATCTTCGTACTTTGAATTGTTTAGATACTCTTGAGGCTATTTGACCCCACCCTCATCCAAAAAAAATGAAACTCTTGAGGCTACAAGCCACGTAGATCTTTGGAAAAAAAACAATAAAGCAGCACATTTGGTGACCAAAGAAAAAAAAAGCGTTTAATATCTTTGTCACAACCTTTGATCGACGTTTGTTCTTAGCCGTCAATTCTAAGTTTTTGCACATGTCGAAATTGTCTTGACACTAACATTAAATCTCGTGCTTTTTATCAAAGCAACACGAAAACCTCGTGCCTATTATTTCTCCCGAAAATCCCCATTTTAAATTACTTATAATGAATACAAGTCCAATTTTTTTTTTCAAAAAAAAAAAATATATATAAGTCCAATTGTTCAAGTGACTCCCCACGTTTCTGAAAGATTTACTCGGCTTTATTTATTTCCTTTTTTAATTCATTTCCTTGTTGTTTGTTTTATCAATTTTCTATTTTATCTTTGATTTATATGTAAAGAGCTGGAAAATATGGCCCAAGATTAAAAGGTACATGATTCTCTAATTCAATAGAATTTTAAAATTTACATAACTTTTGCATTAGACTTTATAACTTTCGAATTAGCTTCACTTTTCTTACATCTTGATAATTTACTTTATTGATATGATAGCAAGCTTTTACTAAATCGCAAAATTCACTTTACAAACCCTTTTAACAGACAAACAAAAAAGTAACGCTCTTGCAAAAAAAAAAGAATAAGGGATAAACTTTATAAGGCTTATTAGCACCACAAATTTTTTTTATCAATAAATCATATCCAAACACATAGTACATGTAATAATAGTACAAAAGTAAAAAGTCTCGTGACAAATAGATCAGTGAAATAGACGCGAACCTTAATGTTTTTGGATTCATCTATAGATACTTGCCCCCACAACAATCATTAGCTCATCATCTTAATTAAACCTAATAGAAGTATAAAATCATAACTATGTCTTAATCAGTTTACATCTTATTATGTGATCAGGTGGTCGAAAATCGCTAAACACCTTCCAGGAAGAACCGACAACGAGATCAAGAATTTCTGGAGGACAAGAATCCAAAAATACATCAAACAAACCGATGTGACAGCAACAACAACCTCCTCCGTTGGATCTCATCACAGCTCAGAAATCAACGATCAAGCTGCAAGTACGTCGAACCATAATGTCTTTTGTACACAAGATCAAGCGATGGAGACATATTCTCCTACAACTACTTCCTATCAACATACCAATATGGATTTCAACTATGGTAACTACTCTGCGTCTGCGGCTGCGGCTACTGCGACTGCAACGGCAGATTATTCAATTCCAATGACTGTTGATGACCAAACCGGTGAAAACTATTGGGGCATGGATGATATTTGGTCATCAATGCATTTACTCAATGGTAATTAATTAACCAAGATGGATCGGATATATGGAATATTACTTTGAGATTTGTGATTTTTAGGAGTACTGTAATTAGTACGTGACATGTATATGGTTTTTGCCTCGCTGCTTAGAGGTTTGGGGATATAGTTTATATGTAATATTAATGATCTTATAAATCCTTGTTGAACTCCGTTTGATGTTATACATAAATAAAAAACTGGAAGGGGTCATCTATCTTCGGATTTATATTTGCATTACTTAAATAATTTGTCTCAGGATTGTTCATGTGTCATGTATATGAGTGATTTGAACTCCGTTTGATGTTATAATTATTCCCTCTGTTATATAGCGATAGTTATTTTGGAGGATTTCACACATCTTAAGCAAATGTTAAACATCTGTAAACATCTGCGTATAATTGCATACAAATAACAAGCCAATCTTGGAAATTACATCTGTATTATTGCAAAAAAAAAGCTAACAACCCAACATTTTCATGAAAAAGACATAACATGACCAATCTTCATAAAACGGAAAGAGTAGTTGATTTCCATTAATAAATTAACGACGTATTAGTAATGCTATACTTAATATACATTTGAAAGATTGAGAATTTAACTATTTCAAACATATTTAATTTTTATTTTATCTAGTTTTTGTTTACCAATAACTATATTAACACTATTTTCTCCTTTACACATGTAAAAGGCACAGTTTAATTATTGTTTATTTAAATTATTTTTCATTAACTCACTTCATTAATTAAAGTAAACAATATTTTAATAAAAGAAATCAAAACATCAATATATTTAATACTACATAAATAAAATATATGCAATACTGGATTCATTGCAAATTGATTGAGTCAATTATTGTAAATGAACCTTTTTACAAAGTTATTAAAAGGGATTTTTTTTGTTCGATTCCAAACATAGTAGACGTGATAGATCTACTAAACACAAGCTTTTATCAGCATATTATACGTTATTGTCGACCGATACAACTATCCATTAACCAATCAAAATAACCAAACATCTGAATCTATACAGTTAACATATTTATAAAAAAATATTTTCTGCGATGCTAAAAGTTTTAAACACAGCCATACATGTAAAAGAAGAGGTAAAACAGAGCATTTATTTTAAGCGTATGATGAAACTTAGAAGAATCCTGATTGCTCATCCATATATATATATGCACACATATAGACATGAGTTAGGCGTGTGTATACATACATGTGGACTGATGTATGCACATATCACATTACAAACATATAGAACCTAATCTCACCAATGGCAAAAGGTGT
Organism: Sinapis alba; assembly: GCA_012274485.2. Taxonomy (NCBI): domain Eukaryota; kingdom Viridiplantae; phylum Streptophyta; class Magnoliopsida; order Brassicales; family Brassicaceae; genus Sinapis; species Sinapis alba. Next base: position 14,571 of record MU107719.1, on the reverse strand, counting down.
CACATGAGAGCTATATATAGACAACTTTGGGTACAGATCACGTTGCCTTTATTTATCAATTTTTATCCATTTTTGGGCATCGCCATTCAACATGTAGAACCCGACGTGAACCTAACTCTACTTGCCAAAACCACAACCTTTAAGATGAAGATATCGACATTTCTTTTGTTAGAAGGAATAAGGAAATAATTATAATGGCTCATTTTCATTGGTATTCGCATCAATGCGTCAAAACCGTAAGTATTTACATCTAAAAACGATATCAACATGGGTGGAAAAATAAGATACGATTAGCTAGGAACTTAATGAGTAACCGGGCTGCAGTTACATATAAAATGGTAATGATAATAAAGCTAAGATGAGTCGACTATATGACATATATTCCTGGAAAAAAAAAAAAAATATATATATATATATATTGATTAATCTATTCTATTTATTTGTTTAAATCGGATAGAATAATTGGAAAATGGGACATGAAGTTAGGTTGGGAATAAGCACTATAGCAAGAGGGCAAAAGCATTTAAGCTTTACCGAACTTCTTAACTTTAAGTCTTTAGCTAACGACACATTTTGTCCGAATGGAGCATGTGTAAAGGACAAATCCAATCTCAACTTCCCCTTTCTATGCATTGGCTAGAAAAGGAATAATTAACATTTTAGTAATTTATTTTCGACGTGCACTATATATGTATATACATTCTCTAATATTTGAAATTGTTATTTATACTTAATCTTTGAAGTTTTGTCTGCTCAATATGCTTATAATATATTTTAACTTAGCTATAAGCCTATAACTATGAAATTGAAATGAATATCCACATGTTTACTCATTGTATTAGGCCAACGTGTTTATCATGTGGCAATTGCCGACTTCCCATGTGAATCATAAAGGAAATATCACATGGCGGGTCGGTTACAAACATACAAGTGGCTTCGCATTTACAAATATGTTAAACGTGGAGGAATTGGGGCTTTATCTTCTTCTTTGTTCATTTATTTACTTGTAGCATTGTTCTTATCCTCATGCCTTAGCTGTACATTATATATATAGCATAAGTCACTTTCTTCCCCTGTCGATGGGTTTGACATATTTTAACTATATTTATCTAGAGTTAATGTTGCAGTCGGCTCATCTATCATAGATGATTTTGAAATTATCGAGTTATTGATTAGACAAATTTAACTAATGATTAAAGCACTAAACATAAAAGAACAACAAATTTTTGTTTACTTGTTCCATAAAACTTATTTTGTTGTCTGAAAACTTATCTCTAAGAGATGGTCGGCCCTTCTCGATATATATGATGTTGGTACTATCTCTCCGTTTTATTTTAGTAATTGTCATTCTAAATTTATTTACATACATTAAGAGAATATGTAATTTTGTATATTTTCAAAATAAAAATACAATTACCTATATATCTAACCATATCTCAATCAATAGAAAAATAAAATGAAGAATCTTATTAATAAATTTTGAATTGAAACTCTAAAACGACACTTATTTTGAAATGAAATTTTTTTCCTACAATGACAATTAAATCGAAACAGAAGAGTACTAGTTTAGAATAACAGAAATAGATTGACAAAAGAAAGCAGTAAAAGAACAAAATAATATGTATAAATGAATAAGAAAACATAACAATATGGGGGTATTCAACCAAAAAAATAAAAATAGTATGGAGTATAAATATCAATGTTATGAAAGGAAAATAAAATAAAATTTTCTGACAAGACAACTTATGCTTCGTTTCTCAAATAATCAACAAAATCTTAAGATTCTAAAATACCACAAATTTGAAATCTAAGGAGTTTCTTAAAATTTGTGGACTAGTCTCCTTGGTGTGGAATATGTGTGTTTAATGGGATATCTATTTTGATAATGATGTGAGACATGTGCTGTACTAATCTTATTATATGAAGTTTGATGTGTTTCATTATGTAATTAAAATTATTATAGTAAGTGTCAATTTGTGCAAATAAAATGATTATGACAAGTGTTAGTTAATCCATAAAATGATACTTTTTAGTTATAAAAGTAAGGGACAAAGTATTTAGTAAAATAAATCTCGCACATAGTATAATCCTTTCTTTAAAAGTTTTAGAACATAATCTTTTTATAGTTAGTCGAATATGAATATTAGGTAGTTTATGCATGAATTTTAACTCCAATATTAATTGTAACCATGCATACATTAGTGCTCGAGTGGTATATAATATCATGCAATAATTTTAAGGGTCATAAGTTTGAATATGCTACTCTTAGATTATCCTAGTGTATGACCAGACAATATATGTATTTAACTCTTTTTGTGAACAATGGTATTTGATTGATGTTGGTGATCAAACACTTTAGAATTAGTCAGTCGGATCTCGGTTAGCCGGATATCTCGGTCAACAGAAAAAAAAAACATTTAACTGTAAATTGTGAAATAAGAACAAAAACATCTGTTTACTTTTACTTGTTTCTTCACGATGTGCTGTTTTTTACCTTCACGGCCTGCATGTGAGAGAAGGCCCATATATTGTTGAAAGAACCCAAAGGGTAAATAAAGCCCGATTCACTAGTTTATTGTTGTCTCTCTGTTCCTAAAGATACGATCAAAACAAATATCAGTACAATTCCATTATCATAAAACACATAAATGCGTTAAATATTAAGAAATACTCGTACAAAGAATCAACAACATTGTACTGTGGTTTAGCAACTTCACTCAGACGGTTATGTATAATCATTTTACCAATAAAGATTCAAGCAAGCTGGGTCCAAACTGTCACATTATGTGCAAAATGGACGGTCCAGATCTAGTGTAGTAGTTTCTCAACTTAACATCCACCATTCACTAACAAGGAAGTCAAAGAGGGTTATAACTGTAACTGCACAAATAAAACCTTCGAATATCATCATTCACCGTATACTATAGCAAGCGTAAACATTTATTTATGGTCCAAAATACCCCTTATCCTTCGTTTTTCTATCCTCTCCATCTTCTTCAGTATACAATCAAACCAACAAAAACTCAGAGAGACACCAACCAAAAGAGTGTAAAAATGGCAGCAACGACTCTTCCCATCGCAACCACATTCCTCTCCTCGTCTTATCTCACTCACGCTTCTTCCCATGGCTTCCCTTCACGACCCAACACAATCCGCATCCATTCACCTTCCTCCACACTAACCCACCGTGCAACCCACCTCCGTCCCATCTCCGCCGTCGAAGCTCCGGAGAAGATCGAGAAGATAGGTTCAGAGATCTCTTCCCTCACCCTCTTAGAAGCCCGCATCCTCGTCGACTACCTTCAAGACAAGTTCGGCGTCTCGCCGCTCTCTTTAGCTCCCGCTGCAGCGGCTGTAGCCGCTCCGGGAGACGGTGGTGGTGCGGCGGCTGCGGTGGAGGAGCAGACGGAGTTCGATGTGGTGATTAATGAAGTTCCGAGCAGTTCGCGTATTGCGGTGATTAAAGCGGTGAGGGCTTTGACTAGCTTGGCGTTGAAGGAAGCTAAGGAACTCATTGAAGGGTTGCCGAAGAAGTTTAAGGAAGGCGTGACGAAGGATGAAGCTGAAGAAGCTAAGAAGCAGCTTGAAGAAGCTGGCGCCAAGGTTTCCATTGCTTAGTATAGTTTGCATTTGAGAAGTGTTGTCACTTGAATGAATGTCTTCTTTTTTTTTTGAATGAATGAATGGACAAGTGGGCCTATGGGCCTATGATCTTAATCTTTGCTGATAACTGAAAACAAGGTTCCGCAAATAAAGTGAATGAAACACAAGAGCACCAAGGTTTTAATGTGAGCACATTTAGATGGGCCTTAAATTTAAATAAGCCCATTAAGTATCTATATATATACGGTTCATGGTACTCCAGCTTCTTCCATCATTAACTGAAATAAAAACCCTAATTCGTATTCGTTTGTCTCCGCCGCTTACATTTTGATTTTTCGATTTAAGATCTCTGTGAGTGTATTTATTTATTTGATTTTGTGAAAGTGTTTTGGTGATGGCGAGGATGAATAAAGCTTAATTATTTCTGACACCTCTTGTATGAGAAGAGTTTAATAAACTCTTCTTTGAGCACATTACGCAATACTCTGAGCCTTCAATAGATTTTAAGTCTGATTGTTTTTGTTTTGTTAAAATTCTTTTTTGAAATTTTTATTTTTCCGACAGTTATCTTGTTGAATAGATGTATCTGAACTCGGTTAGTTGCGATGATTGTAAATGTAATTCCACCTATTGAATAGTCATTGTGTCATCTTGCACATGTCAAAAAGGTGTTGCTCGGCATGTCTCAATATCATCAGTATTCAATCCTATGCCTTTGGCAGCCAATTCAAGAACTATTATAAATTGTTCTCATTTTTTTATTATGTGGAGAATTTGGAAATCTAGTTTTTAACAGACAGCAAATCTGTATTTAAAGACTAATACTACTCTGGAGTATAAATAAGAGCCCAAGCCCAAGGAATCAATCAAGCCCGTTAGCTTATGTGTTTAGGGTTTCTACCAAGATAGATTTTAGTATAAATATGTGTAGTGACATTATGTTCATGTTGATCTGGGCTGCTGTAGATGCAGCCTTTCTCAAACCTTTTATGAATATCAGATTTATAAACCTTTCGGTACTATGGAGTACATTGTGATTTATAAAGATCACCTCAATCTTTGGCATTGTCCACAAATGAACTAGTAAATGCTTGATGGCAAGAGATCTTATGTAGTGATAATAGTGCTTGTCCCCCTCGAATCTTATGTAGATTAATTCCCGTTTCTTAAACAAAGGTACCTTATAAATTTGCTTAATACAACTCCAAAGCTCTTTGCTTAATACAACAAATGTTCTTTGCTTTTGGAGGGTTTGAAGAGAGTTGAGAGAGAACTACAGTTACTACACCTTGGGGTTATAAAAAAATTCTATGGATATTATTCACAAAAGTACTAACCGCGAATGAATTGCACTTTCTTGATAAAATAATGGCCTCTTAGAATAGGCCCATTATCTATAGACTCTATACATAGATTATGTACCCTATTCGGTTAACTATTCAAGTACGATTATTGAAGTTATCATAGACACGTTTTCATTTTCTGAATATCTGGATATCTATCTACTATATTCCTTTACACTAAACACATACACAATATAATGAGAGATAGAAAGTACAATTATGTAAACACATAAAAATCATTACTTGCTTAAGAAACATACTTGTATATCATGTAAACGCATAAACAATATTAATGAGAAATAGACACTTTTATAAGTGACAGTGACACACTGCTTGCTAAATTGAGCATCCACCCAATTGTACTCCTCCTTGGAATCTTTTCAGTAATCCCTACATGGGCACATGGTTGGCTTACAATTACCCAATTGTGTTGAAACGAATAGTCAAAAGGAAAAAGAAGGTGACACACTGTTGTAGCATACAACAGTGGAAGTACAGTTCTATTACGTAGAGATCTTTTCAGTAATCCCTACATGGGCACATGCCAACATCACAATCAATATAGACTAACCTTATGACTAAGACCAAGATCGAATTCATGATTTTTTGATAAAACATAGTCCTTTTACACATCTCACATGTCTTACTACATCTACAAAAGAAGGGCGCATCTAAGATTTTGGATGATCCAAACATTTCTTAACAACTTTAGTAAATTTTTTTTTTTTTTCATAAATTGAAAACCTATAAATATATAAAAACTTCTTAAAATTTTTGGGACCATTTCATTAGCTGTTCCCACATCCAGCCCTTTCTACAACATAAATAACATATTACGTTTTAGCCAACAGAATGCTATCGGCCTTAAGACCATGATTAACCCTAGAACCTGGTTCTAGTTTTTTTTTGTTTTTTTTTTATTTTTTTTTTAAATTTGATTTTTAATTTTTTTTTTATAAAAAAAATGAACTAATCGTAGGTCGCCACGTGTCAGTGGGACCCGTAAACAGTGTAAGAAACTCTTAAGAACCGGTTCTTATTTAAGAGTTTTAAGAACCGATTCTTACACTATTCATGGGACCCATCTCTCTAAGAACCCCTCTAAGAACCCTCTTTAATCATGCTTAGAACTTCTGCCGAAAGGATTTGACTTGAAGAAATTATGAGCTTTGGCACAAAATGTCTTTGGTAATCCAAAAATTGGATAAGAAAAAATAATTGGATATAAATAAATGAAAAGTAAATGATATGACAATAGTTGTAGCAAAAATTGTTACACCAACATTATTACTGATTAGAATAATATAATAAAAAATATTATGTGGCTTATATCAATTTTTTATTTATTTTTATTTTTGTTAATGGTTCAGAATCAATTATTGCTGTTACCAAAAGTAGTGTGTGTCCTTCTGGAGTTAATTACTGTCATACACAGTATGTTAAATGTCATTCCGTACGCATATTATATATATTATGTAAAAAAAAATGAACTATCAGAAAATCAACGAAAAAAGAAAAAAAAAAACTATTACGCTATAATACGTGAAGCAGATTATAGTTAACCGTTTATTGAATATCACTTATATAGTTAAGCGTAACGTGACCAGTTGACCACAACTTCGTTGTGATCTAAACAGTGGAAGTACAGTTCTATTACGTAGAGATCATTTTATCTATTTTTATCTGTCCAATTCATTTTTGGTTGGAATAATACTATTTTGTATAGAAAAGGAATATTTAAACCAGAACTCAACAGTTCTTTTGGCGTCCTCAACTAACTTTTCATGTTTCTAATTAACAGACACAAGAGCCACCACATGCATGATGATGCCCACGCCTCAAGGCGACAATAATATTACGTTTCTGTTTCTATACTTTTTAATTCAAAATTGAAAAGTTATGCAACTTGGGATGCCATGCATTTGATATCTGAAATGACTATTAATCGTGGTAGTTACAAATTGCAGAGTTACAGCTAGGACATTTATTTTGGACTCGTGGCTTATATAACAGGTTCATAATCACCGCATACATATTATACATCTCTTTCTTTTATCAAGGAATAACTGCAAATGTAAAGAAAACAGAAAAAAAACAAAATAAAGATTTTATGAGGTTTCTCAGTAACTAGCGGCAGTGGCGAAGCCACATAGTCTAAGTGTGGGCATGTGGCCCTGATGGCTTTTCAAAATTACATATAATTTTTTTTTAACAATAATACAATAGCAGCTTTCAGGTTGCATCATCTTTTTTTTTTAAATTTCATCTTTTGTCTCTTTCTTCTTAGGAGATACCATTTCCCAAAGTCATTACATGCAAAAGATCAAATATTTTAATAACTTTAGTTATGCCCCTTTGTTTTTAACAGTGCCATCCGTAATTTTTTTTTTTTCTTTCATTTCATTTCCCAAATTCAATCATGCGCCCTAATTACTTGAACAAATTCAGTCATGCGCCCTATAACACTTTTCTCTAGCTCCGTGGCGGTACATAATAAAACGTAGCGTTACGTTACATTTAAAGTACAATACTCATACCAAAAACTAATTGTTTATGTTCTCTATATTTTGAAAGCACTGTAAAGAGCAACGTGACAGGTTCAGTGCGCGAGCAAGTCATATGAAGAAGAGAAGAGTTGATAAACAAAAGTTCAATCCGTTGCACTGTTTTTATTAACTAATGACGTAAATGACTACATTTTTTATTATGAGGAAAATATAAAGAAGCACTCGTAGATCGTATTCCTATTAACCATATATATATCTATAGTGAATCAGAAACTAATACAGTTAACAAGTATGAAACTAGAGGTAGTAGCCAATATCATCACTCGAAGCAAAATCCATCATAGCCAATGAACTCATGAGCTCGAACTCATCATCTTCATTAAACAAGAAAGCGTTACTGCTATCCAAGTTGTTCTTGTCTTTGAAGTAGAGACTTGGATCATTACTACTTCCCACTACGACGTCGTTATGTGTCAAATCTGCGTTTGGTTTATTTTCGTACGAAGCTGGTACGAGGCTGTCGAAGATTTTGTCTTGTTGGTGTTGACGGGAAGAAGCTGCGGCGGATGAAATTAGCAGTGGCACTGGAGAGGTATCGTCTCCGGTGGTTTTGACAGCGGAAGAGTAGTCTCCGACGAACTTTTTACTGAGATGAGTGTTCCAGTGATTCTTGACTTGGTTATCTGTTCTTCCAGGTACTCTTTTAGCTATTAAAGACCATCTGGATTGGGAAGAAAACATCATAAGATGATAAACATAAAATCACATTCTATAAAATGATAACCTATATAATTCATATAGATATGGAAGTATTGATCTCACTAGATGTATATGATTTTTTGTATATCGTTCATAATGAGTAATACATTATGCACATATTCTACACAGTGTGAGGTTATAAATGGAGATATTTCGACAAAAAATATTTAGAAATATTTTAGAAAAACATCAATTAAAATTAAACAGTTACAATACATCGGTTAAGTTTGATAGAAAAACAATATAATTCTTTTGCAAGTCTTTGTCTTAAGAGTTGAGGCCTATATGTGAAGACATGTTATATAATAATATAATGTAAATTAATAGAAAGAGAGCGCAGGTAGACTTACCTGTTGCCGAGGAGCTTGTGGAGACGAATAATGAGGTCTTCTTCTTGTTCAGTGAAATTGCTTTTATTCACACTAGGGCTCAAATAATTTATCCATCTCAGTCTACAGCTTTTTCCACACCTCTTCAATCCTAAAAATAATACCAAATCAAGTAGTTACATATATGTATATATATATATATACATGTATGTTCTAGCTAGAGATCAGTCAAAATATATATGGAGAGAGAGAGAGAGAGAGAGACCAGTTTTCCTGACAATGCGATTCCATTGGCCTGTGCCGTGAGTTTGGACATAGTCTGTAAGAATGTTGTCTTCTTCAACTGTCCATAACCCTTTCTTGTATTCCTGATGATTCTCTCCTTCCTCTGATCTTCTCCTCATTCTCATCCTTTGATTCTCTGTTTTATTCTGTTTGTTTGTGTGATAAAGACTCTACTTATAAAGAGAGAGAGAGAGAGAGAGAAAGAGATCGATTGTTACTACTGAGGGAAGTATGGGATTTCGTGATGCATGTTTATATCATTATATATAGAGATGTGTAGTTGGGTGTTCACGGGCATCACGGGTCATTGTACATAGCTTTATTCTTTGTTAAGGTACCTCTCATATTGAATATTTCATCAAGAAAAAACCAAATTAAAAGTAGCCATCTCAAATACGAGAATTCATGATCAACGTATAAAATATTCACAATAAATTTTATTATTATTTTTTATTTGTGTAAATACAAATTGAAGCTTTTCAATCTCTCACATACATACTACTTAGAATACTACGTAACTTTTTCCTTTTAATTCAACTAATTGGAGAAATTACTTAAATTACCATACACATTTTTAATATCAGTTTTCATATTTAATTTAACCATATTTATCTTTAATTTTAAAAACGTAAATATACATTTATACCATATGGTTAACTAATCTTTGATTTAGAGTTTAGATTTGAAGGGTGATGTTTAAGATTTCAATAAATATATAAATAAATACATAATATTTAAAATAGTTTTTAAAAATAGTTTTAAAAATATTTTTTGAATTTTAGAATGCAAATTTTATAAGAAAATTCAAAAAAAAAATTTATAAGAATGTTCGAATTTAAAAATGCATAATTCAAAAAATAAAAAAAATAAAAAATTTTATTTTAAAATAATTATTTATATTTATATATCTATAAAATAATGGTAGAAAAGTCTTTTGTTTCTTTAATGAAAAATATATTTGTGAAAATATTCTTTTAATGAATGTAAACATAAATTATGGTACAAAAAGTGGGGTAAATTTGAAATTCTCCCAACTAATTGTCTATAAAGTATTAAAGACTAAAAATAACTTGTAGTAATTTAACATATAATAAAAATAACTAGTACTAATAACATATATATTATGTTTTTACCTGTTTAAGACATGTTTTTTTATAAAGTATTAAAGAAAGTTACACAAGTTATGGATGTCTAAAATTAAAATAAATTGATATTTAATTAAATTTTTTAAATAGTTGAGAAATTCACATAATTTTTTTTCAAAGTTTCATGAGACCATTCATTGATTATTGAATGTACAAACATACGTTGTATATTAAATTTACATATCTGTGTTGCGCTTATTAAATTCTTGGTAGGTAAAGAGATGCATTAGGACAGTTGTTACTTTTAAAATTGATTAATGTATGTAAAAGTTTGGTTTTGTTAATTCGTATGTTGAATTTGTTTAAATGTTTATGTATGTATTTGCACAGCTCAGCTCATGTGTACATGTATTATTCGAGACTGTTGAACTCTGTTAATATAGGAATAAGCCAATTTCTACATATGTTGTATATTAAGTGTACATATATGTGTGTTGTGCATACTTAATACTTTACTACCTAGTCCCAACTAACAAGTTAAGTGGGAGTGATAAAATAAATTAGTGAAGGGTTGGGATTAGGCAAAGAAGAATATAGAAGGTTCCCTGTTCACCTATCTGGCTGTCTCCCTGGCATCTTCTTTCTCTCTTCTCTTTTAGTTCCCATCGAGCATATATTTACAGTTCTCTCTAACTATATATCTACAAAGTATCCAATAAAATATAGTTTCCACTCAGTACTGTTTATATGATGACAAAACTACATATAAATACTATATGAGCAAATCAAGGATTTACACATACACCGCTCTATGAGCAAATCAAGGATTTAAAAATAACTTTGGCCTTTTAAATATATATAAAAACTGTTTGTTCTCACATTACTTCTTTTTTCTTGTTTTTTTTTCTTACATTACTTATTACATTTCTTGTAAGTTATTATAGTTTTGTTGACCTATTGTTCTTAGTTTTCTAGTTTTAAAAGTTGTTAGTTATATAATTTGGAGTATATGATTGACATAAAGATAGTCAGCCTTCAAAAAAGAAAAAAAGATAGTGAAGCGTGCTCCCAACAAGCTATTTTCTAACGAGGCAGTTGGGAATCGACATGTCGCATGTACGTACATATTTCTATATAAATTAGAAGTTAAGTCCAGAAAACACAGAGGGGTTTCTCATAATCATTACTAATTCTGTTCAAATGTAATAACCATAGACATCTGAATGAAGTAACCCGTGATTTTCGACCCCACAAATTAACAAGTGACAAGGATTGTTTCAAGGAAAAAAAGAGAGAGGAGAGAAAGCCCTATTAAACCGGTTCGGTTTAAAGATCATTCCAACCATAGACTCGAATCCGTACGTATCAATTTAAGAATATGTCTTTTCTTTAAAGCATACTCTGTCACTGTCTGTGTTTTCTTTTTCTTTCTTCTGGTTAATATGTCAGTGTCTGGTTGACAAAAATATTAATTTACACGTGGGGGACCTGGGTGTCAAACCAAACCCTCTAGCTACACCCGAAGCTTCACCAAACGACATCACCCCACTCGAGAACACCTTGGGCTCGAACAAGACCAAGCCCACTACGGACATGCGCCAAGCCCAACTCCTCCAACGGTCATCTGCAATAAAGCATCAAGACAAAAACAGAGAAACGTTAGAGGCAGCTGTGAAGAAGGAGCTGTGTACGNAATTGTTGACTTTTCTTTTTAGACTTTTGGTAAACAATTTCAGCTAGATGAATAATTAACTCTGTTTTCCTTTGTAACATCTTAACCTTGGAGTCCGGGGTGAATCAGACAAGTACTATATTTGATTTGTACCACATGGCAAGACAATGATTTTTGGTGTTTCTATATTATATTGAAAACTAGTTTAATTGAGTACTAACCAACGAGATTGTAAATCAATACTTGGCTTATCATCAAAAGTTTATTATTTTGTCATGTTTCAAAAGTTTATTATTTTGTCATTGTATGTAATGAGATTTCTGGCTGTAGCATACTATAATTATTTTTTCTTAAAGCAAACATTAGGAATAATAAGTTCTAAAACATTAGGAATAATTTCGTAGCTGCTGTAGAAATTGCGGCTCTTGCTTGCCACCGTCCGATTGAAAAGTCCAAAGAGATCTCTTTTGTTTATTTTAGTTTTACGCTCCTACAAGGCGTTTTGTGTGTTATCAGGAACTTTGCATAATCACTTTTCCTGACAACCATGGATTTGATGTGAGACATTTGGTCATACATAAAAAGTGCTTTTTTCGACCATTTGATTTATATTCATAATAACATAAAAGTTTTATACAAGGTTCCAGCAAACCACATAGTTTAAGTTTTTCATTCTGCCTTCTTGCTAAGTTATCAGCTTGAGACAGGGAGGGGGGAGCTGGTGCATCAAATACTCCCAGATCACACTACCAATATCAACCACCTTTTGGTACTTAAAAAAAAAATTCGAATGATATCTTGAAAATATAAGTTAGAGCATCATTATCCGGGTTTCTTAAGGGTGTTTCTTGTACTGTTCGCGGGTTCCACTAACAAGTGAGGCATGTGGTGCAAGAGACAGTTCCAAAAATTCTTAAATAAGAACCGTTTCTTACAGTGTTCTTAGTCGCTACAAGAAATCTATTTGAAGCGAACATCCCTTCTTTTGTTTTTACATGCAATGATATATCTCTCTCATTAAACTTTTAATATTCTCTTTAGTTGAGTCATTTATGCAAAGATATAGACTGTCCAACCAAACCATGCTTGGCCGCACCAGTGCTACCTTGGCCAGCCGTCAATCCAGAGTCGGTTATGAGTATACTGAAATAAAATATTTGGTGCTGGACCCTAAATTTTAAAAGTTAATTTAAAACTTTCTAGCCTACTTCTCATTAATTTCCTTCCATTGTGGTACGTATAATAGATGATTTGATTCACAAACCAAGCTCTTCATTCAGAATAAAAAGACATAAGCATGCGCCACCTTCAACATGTACGAAGAATGCTAATCATATATTCATGTCATTAATAAAACTGTCAACCGGGAAACACAACAAATAAATGAAGTGATCCAGTATTCTGACTACGATCTTTAAAGACCTAATTTAACATCCACAATAAATAAATCGGGCACACATATCCACAGTAAATAAATTGGTCAGACATCCAAGAAAATTAAAAGCTTCAATATCTATAAATATAGTGTGGACTATATGTAAAAGGTGACAGGGGATTCGTGACAGAGGAGGAGGATTTGTTTTGCCCCTGAAAGGATAACCTTTACCAAAAGGCTTCATTTTAAATAGAAGAACCAAAACATGGGAACTATTGGAAGGATATCATTGTATTTTTATCCAAACCATATTATATTGTAGTATAGTATCTTCTTAAGAAGAATAAATATACACTATATATCTGATACGCAATGGATATGGGCCATTTTAATAATATACAAGTAATGTGAATAAGAAGAGTAGTTGCAGTGTGAGCAGGTGCACATCAAAAGCAGAGAGCCACAAGCGACCATCAGAAGTTCAACGATTGAGGTTTCACGTTCACAGATGTCAAATAGATGAATCCTTCTGTTCCTCCCAGTTGTGTGAGTGAGATCATAAGTTTTCAAGGGAAAATGTATAGAACGTATTTTCACTTTTTATATATTTGTAAGTGTCAAACCAAACCCTCTAGCTACACCCGAAGCTTCACCAAACGACATCACCCCACTCGAGAACACCTTGGGCTCGAACAAGACCAAGCCCACTACGGACATGCGCCAAGCCCAACTCCTCCAACGGTCATCTGCAATAAAACATCAAGACAAAAATAGAGAAACGTTAGAGGCAGCTGTGATGAAGGAGCTGTGTACGAAAAGCAAAAGCAGCACCGTTCCTATCCACAATCGTTACAGCTTGCTACAGCTACAAGCTTAGCTGTAGACAGCTCCACGTGTCCTAGGGCAACCGGAAACATAGTCTTCTATTTATACTAGACTGTTGTAATGAGAAACCTTAAGTGAAATCAATAAGAAAAGATTCAACTTCATTTAGTGTTACTTCTTGCATGGTATCAGAGCCATGGCCGACGCCATTGCCGCTTATCACCCTCCATCCTTGAGTGTGGTAAACTCTATCACCGTCAAACTTACCGACAACAACTATGCGTTCTGAAAACGTCAATTTCAAGCCTTTCTAAACGGTCAGCAGCTTCTCGGGTTCGTCACAGGCACTCAAACTCGACCTGCAGCAACCCTCACAGCTCCTGGCATCAATGGCGTTGATACTTTCATCCAAAATCCTGACTACCAGCTCTGGTTCCAGACTGATCAAGTTGTCCAATCCTGGCTGCTGGGTTCTGTTTCTGAAGCTGTTCAGAGTGTCATCATGCACTGCTCCACTTCACATGAGATCTGGACAGCTCTGGACCGTCACTTCAACCGACCTTCCAACGCGCGCCTCTTTGAACTTCAGCACAAGCTTCAGACAGTCTCCAAAGCAGGCAAGACGATGTATGTCTATCTTCAGGAGATAAGATCTCTCAGTGAGCAACTCAGCTCTATTGGAAACCCATTGAGTGAGACCATGAAAATCTTCTCTGCTCTCAGAGGTCTCGGACGTGATTATGAACCTATCAAAACAACAATCGAAAATGCTGTTGACTCCCCAGGTT
>MU107717.1:0-28899 GCA_012274485.2 Sinapis alba | reverse complement strand
CAGTCTAAACATGGATATCCTGATTAGAAAGTGGAATAACTTCTTTAACATACCTCTTATGGGATTTATTCAACTTCATGGACACTCTCCACTGATTAATGGTTCTAAATCAAGCTTCGTACATAGGGATTCATCATGGTTTGATTAAAAGCTTGAAGAACTTGTCATATGTCCAAACAGGCTAAACATGGATATCCTGCTTAGAAAGTGGAATAAAATCTTTAACATACCTCTTATGGGATTTATTCAACTTCATGGACACTCTCCACTGATTAATGGTTCCAAACCAAACTTCTTACATAGTGATTCATCCTGGTTTGATTAGAAGCTTGAAGAACTTGTCATATGTCCAAACAGTCTAAACATGGATATCCTGATTAGAAAGTGGAATAACTTCTTTAACATACCTCTTTTGGGATTTATTCAACTTCATGGACACTCTCCACTGATAAATGGTTCCAAATCAAGCTTCTTACATAGTGATTCATCCTGGTTTGATTAGAAGCATGAAGAACTTGCCATATGTCCAAACAGTCTAAACATGGATATCCTGATTAGAAAGTGGAATAACTCCTTCAACATAACTCCTATGAGATTTATCCATCTTCATGAAAGACTCTCCACTGATTAATGGTTCCAAATCAAGCTTCTTACATAGTGATTCATCCTGGTTTGATTAGAAGCTTGAAGAACTTTCCATATGTCCAAACATGCTAAACATGGATATCCTGATTAGAAAGTGGAATAACTTCTTTAACATACCTCCTATGGGATTTATTCAACTTCATGGAGAATCTCCACTGATTAATGGTTCCAATACAAGCTTCTTACATAGTGATTCATCCTGGTTTGATTAGAAGCTTGAAGAACTTGCCATATGTCCAAACAGTCTAAACATGGATATCCTGATTAGAAAGTGGAATAACTTCTTCAACATAACTCTTATTAGATTTATCCAACTTCATCAAAGACTCTCTACTGATTAATGGTTCCAAATCAAGCTTCTTACATAGTGATTCATCCTGGTTTTATTAAAAGCTTGAAGCACTTGCCATATGTCCAAACAGTCTAAACATGGATATAGTGGTTAGAAAGTGGAATAAATTCTTCAACATAACTCCTATGAGATTGATCCAACTTCATGAAAAACTCTCCACTAATTAATGGTTCCAAATCAAGCTTCTTACATAGTGATTCATCCTGGTTTGATTAGAAGCATGAAGAACTTGCCATATGTCCAAACAGTCTAAACATGGATATCCTGATAAGAAAGTGGAATAGATCTCCAACATAACTCCTATGGGATTTATCCAACTTCGTGAAAGACTCTCCACTAAATAATGGTTCCAAATCAAGCTTCTTACATAGTGATTCATCCTGGTTTGATTAGAAGCTTGAAGAACTTGCCATATGTCCAAACAGTCTAAACATGGATATCCTGATTAGAAAGTGGAATAACTTCTTTAACATACCTCTTATGGGATTTATTCAACTTCATGGACACTCTCCACTGATTAATGGTTCCAAATCAAGCTTCTTACATAGTGATTCATCCTGGTTTAAATAGAAGCATGAAGAACTTGCCATATGTACAAACAGGCTAAACATGGATATCCTGATTAGAAAGTGAAATAACTTATTCAACATAACTCATATGAGATTTATCCAACTTCATGAAAGACTCTCCACTGATTAATGGTTCCAAATCAATCTTATTATATAGTGTTTCATCCTGGTTTGATTAGAAGCATGAAGAACTTGCCATATGTCCAAACTGTCTAAACATGGATATCCTTATTAGAAAGTGGAATAACTTTTTTAACATAACTCCTATGAGATTTATCCAACTTCATGAAAGACTCTCCACTGATAAATGGTTCCAAATCAAGCTTCTTACATAGTGATTCATCCTGGTTTGATTAGAAGCTTGAAGAACTTGCCATATGTCCAAACATGCTAAACATGAATATCCCGATTACAAAGTCGAATAACTTTTTTAACATACCTCTTATGGGATTTATTCAACTTCATGGACACTATCCACTGAATAATGGTTCCATATCAAGCTTCTTACAAAGTGATTTATCCTGGTTTTATTAGAAGCCTAAAGAACTTGCCATATGTCCAAACAGGCTAAACATGGATATCTTGATTAGTAAGTGGAATAACTTCTTCAACATAATCCTATGAGATTTATCCAACTTCATGAAAGACTCTCTACTGATTAATGGTTCCAAATCAAGCTTCTTACAGAGTGATCCATCCTGGTTTGATTCAAAGCTTGAATAACTTGCCATATGTCCAAACAGTCTAAACATTGATATCCTGATTCGAAAGTGGAATAACTTCTTCAACATAACTCTTATGAGATTTATCCAACTTCATGAAAGACTCTCCACTGATTAATGGTTTCAAATCAAGCTTCTTACATAGAGATTCATCCTGGTTTGATTAGAAGCTTGAAGAACTTGCCATATGTCCAAACAGTCTAAACATAGATATCCTGTTTAGAAAGTGGAATAACTTCTTCAACATAACTCCTATGAGATTTATCCAACTTCATGAAAGTCTCTCCACTGATTAATGGTTCCAAATCAAGCTTCTTACATAGTGATTCATCCTCTTTTGATTAGAAGCTTGAAGAACTTGCCATATGTCCAAACAGGCTAAGCATGGATATCCTGATTAGAAACTGGAATAACTTCTTTAACATACCTCTTATGGAATTTATTCAACTTCATGAACACTATACACTGATTAATGGTTTCAAATCAAGCAACTTACATAGTGATTAATCATGGTTTGATTAGAAGCTTGAAGAACTTGCCATATGTCCAAACATGATAAACATCGATAAGCTGATTAGAAAGTGGAATAACTTCTTTAACATACCTCCTATGGTATTTATTCAACTTCATGGACATTCTCCACTGATTAATGGTTCCAAATCAAGCTTCTTACATAGTGATTCATCCTGGTTTGATTAGAAGCTTGAAGAACTTGCCTTATGTCCAAACATGCTAAACATGGATATCCCGATTACAAAGTGGAATAACTTCTTTAACATACCTCTTATGGGATTTATTAAACTTCATGGAGAATCTCCACTGATTAATGGTTCCAAATCAAGCTTCTTACATAGTGATTCATCCTGGTTCGATTAGAAGCTTGAAGAACTTGCCATATGTCCAAACAGTCTAAACATGGATATCCTGATTAGAAAGTGGAATAATTTCTTCAACATAACTCCTATGAGATTTATTCAGCTTCATGAAAGACTCTCCACTGATTAATGGTTCCAAATCAAGCTTCTTACATAGTGATTCATCCTGGTTTGATTAGAAGCTTGAAGAACTTGTCATATGTCCAAACAGTCTAAACATGGATATCCTGATTAGAAAGTGGAATAACTTCTTTAACATACCTCTTATGGGATTTATTCAACTTCATGGACACTCTCCACTGATTAATGGTTCCAAATAAAGCTTCTTACATAGTGATTCTGTTGAGATGAAGCAATAAAGATCAAGAGGAATGGTTGATTCGAATTAAGTTAGGAGTTAACTTGGGAACCAAGGTTGTCCGTACAACCTAGTGTGCCTTCAAAGGCAAGCAAGTGTTGTGCCTTTTTGCATGAGATAAAGAAGGTCCAAGGAAGCTTACTATATTGTATTGATGTAGACAAAGGAGGAGGGAGAGCTGAGAGAGCTGTTGGAGAAGCAGGACCACAAGGTCACATGTTGGGACAGGATCAAGGACCTGTCACTTCCACACTGTCTGGGCATGCACTGATCATACCAGACTGCCCTGATCATACCAGACTGCTCTGATCATACCAGACTGCCCTGACCACACCAGACTGCTTCCCTTATCACACCAGACTGCCTTCCCTTTGTTTATTAATTTATGTTGTCAAGTAGCTCCTTTGTTTGCCTTTAAATATGCTTGTAACATGTTCTGAATTAAGCAAGTGAATAAGAAACACCTCTCTATTCTCATTTTCGAAATCCCCTTTCTCTCTCTAGTTCTTCATGTGTTCTTCATGTTCTTCCTTAGTTACTTTCTGATTCTCTAATTCTCACATGGTATCAGAGCATTAAGCTCCTGAAACCTATTCTCTCTTACTCTCTCTGTCTTATTCCGCAAACTACTAAGCTACTCTGATAATTTTCGAAATTCTTTTTGTCTTTTCCACTGTTCTTGAGCTGTTCTTGCTGTTCTTGAGTTGTTCTTAATGGATTTGACAGAAAACTCAAAAATGGTGATGATTCATGTTACTCTTAAGGGAACTAACTACCTACTGTGGGCAAGACTAGCTAAAACTGCTCTTGGAGGAAGAGGCCTCTAGGAAATTGTTGAAGAAGGCAAGAGGCCAAAGAAGATCATCTTAGGAGAGGATGGTAAAGAAGCTGTGACTGCTGAGGCTGGCGACAGGAAGAAAGATCAGGAGGATCTCATGGTGTTGTCCATTCTCCAGTCCAGTCTTGAAGCCTCAATCCAGGAAGCTTACTCCTACTGTGAAACTTCCAAAGATCTGTGGGACACACTACAAAAGGTTTATGGTAACCAGTCCAACATCAGTAGAGTGTTTGAAGTCAAGAGGGCCATCAACACTCTCAGTCCAGAGGACACTGAATTTCTAAACATTTGGGGAAGTTTAGATCCCTGTGGGCAGAGCTGGAGAGACCAGCTACTGTTGATCCTGAGGTGTTTAATGAAAGGAGAGAACAAGATAAGGTCTTTGTGATATGGGCATAAAATGGACCCTTCTCAAGCTGGCTGGATAGGTGGACGGATCAAGGACCGGTTGTAATGGAAGATGGATTGGAGATGGATGGATGTGGCAGAGTGGAGGAGGTGGGAGATGGATCCGGTTATGGTTACTTGCAAGAGGAAACCAATGGAGATGGGAAATAGTACTTGGTCGTATGAACCAACTTACTATCTCAATGGATGACGGATGGCGTGGGGATGGAGATGGAGTTCAAGTTGTTTGCTCGTAATAAACAACCCAACAAGAACAAAGCAATGGAGATGGAATGTAGGAGGTTGATTGAATCACACAATCGGATGGAATGAAGTGTAGCCACAAGTTCTATGGAATGGAACTTGATAAACACGATTTGCTCTCAAGGCTGCTTCTCACAAACTCTCAAAAGACTTAGGTTATTTGCTAGGGCAAACTGACTCGTTTATTTCATAAAAAGTTAAGTGTTACAAGACTGCTTATAGGGGCTTATATAATCGCCAATGCAGTGTGCCCTTCTAGGGGTCTTGAAGCAAATAAATGACATGACTCAATCTTAGGACCTAATTGAAAACTATAGGCTAAACAATGCCTTGATTTATTCAAATGAAATAAAAGACTCAATCCTGCAAGGTAAATCAAATATATATGAAATTAATATTGAAATGTGCTTACCTTACTTACCATCCGGATGCAAGCTTGAGGAATGAAGTGTGGTCGTTTAGAAGCTTGCCTCTTGTCTTGAAACTCACCGTATCACTTAAGGGGAGAGATGGTGAATAAGGAAACCATCTCCTTGCAAGGCAAAATGGACCATATAGTAGTATTCTTCCTTGGACATTCTTGTATAATATATGGTGGGTCTTCTTTAGCATCTGATCCGGAGATAGAGAGCTGGTCTAGACGGTTAGTGAGTTCATCTAAGTTGGGATTGATGTGGTACTTGGTAAGCAGTCCCTCAACGGCTTCACAGAATCCAGCAACCATCCTCTTAGTTCCTGACCTTGTTCTAGGTGATCTTCTAAGGACAGGAATGTTGATGTCTGGTTCTATGTCCTCATCACTTTCTCCCTCTTGAGAAGGTTCTGACCTCAGAACAGTTTCATCTACATGAAAATAAGACAGATCAGACACATTGAAGGTGTTAGACACATTAAACTCACCTGGCAGCTCCAGCTGGTATGCATTGTCATTGATCTTCTTAAGGACTTTGAATGGGCCGTCTCCTCTTGGTGATAGCTTTGATTTCCTCTGGGCTGGAAACCTTTCTGACCTCATATGTAACCAAACCCAATCTCCTGGTTCAAAGGAAACCTCCTTTCTCCCTTTGTCAGCTTGCTTCTTGTTCTTCTCATTCTGTTTTTCCAAGTTCTCTTTGACTGTCTTGTGGATCTTCTTCATGAACTCGGCCTTGGTCTCTCCATCAGTATTAACCATTTGGTCTTTATGGGGAAGGATGGGCGAGAGGTCCAGAGGTGTTACTGGCTTAAACCCATACACAATCTCAAAAGGTGAAAGCTTAGTGGCAGAATGTGGGACTCTATTATAGGCAAACTCAATAAAAGGTAAGCATTCTAACCAATTTCTTAAGTTCTTACCAACCGTGGCTCTTAAGAGGGTAGAGAGGGTGCGGTTAACAACCTCAGTTTGGCCATCAGTTTGGGGATGGCAAGTAGTTGAGAAGAGTAGCTTTGTCCCCAACTTTCTCCATAGTGTTCTCCAAAAGTGGCTCAAGAACTTGGTGTCCCTGTCAGAGACAATGGTTCTAGGAATACCATGAAGTTTAACTACCTCTTTAAAGAATAGATCAGCAGTTTGAGAAGCATCATTGGTCTTATTGCAAGGAATGAAATGTGCCATCTTAGAGAACCTGTCCACCACCACAAAGATGGAATCCTTGTTCCTAATTTTTGGCAATCCTAAAACAAAATCCATGGAAATATCTACCCAAGGTAGGTCAGGAATAGGTAATGGAATATAGAGACCATGAGGGTGTGACCTGGACTTTGCCTTAAGGCAAATGATACATCTAGCACAGAACTTCTCTACATCTCTCCTCAAGTGAGGCCAAAAGAAGTGCTCAGCTACAATACTTAGTGTTTTGTCTCGGCCAAAGTGTCCCATGAGGCCTCCACCATGAGCTTCTCTTAGTATTAGGTCACGCATTGACCCTTGAGGTATGCACAACCTCTTATCCCTGAAAAGAAAGTCATCATGTTTGTAATAAGAGCCAAATGCACCTTGCTTACATTGCGCATAGATGTCACCAAGGTCAGGGTCTTCCGGGTACTGATCTTTGATATGTTCAAACCCCATGACTTTAGTCTCCATGAGGGAGATAAGCGCATGTCTTCTTGACAGAGCATCAGCTACAATGTTCTCCTTCCCTTTCTTGTACTTGATTACATAAGGGAATGACTCCACAAACTCTAACCACCTAGCATGTCTCTTCTACAAAGTTGTTTGTCCTCGTAGGTACTTGAGTGTCTCGTGGTCAGTATGGATCACAAACTCCTTGGATAGGAGATAATGCTGCCATGTTTCCAGTGATCTTACTAATGCATACAACTCCTTATCATAGGTGGGGTAGTTGAGAGTTGCTCCATGTAACTTCTCACTAAAAAATGCTACTGGCTTTCCTCCTTGAGTTAACACAGCTCCTATTCCTGTTCCTGAAGCATCACATTCAATCTCAAAGCTTCTTCCTGTTCAGTTCCCCATTTGAAAGCTACATCCTTCTTGATTACTGATGTTAATGGTGCTGCAAGGGTGCTGAAGTCCTTGACAAATCTCCTATAGAAACTTGCCAGTCCATGGAAACTCCTCACTTGGCCGATGGTTGTTGGTGTTGGCCATTCTTGTACAGCCTTGATCTTCTCTTCATCCACCTTTAGTCCCTGTGAACTAACAACAAAGCCTAGGAAAAATAATTGATCAGTGCAAAAGGTACACTTTTTGAGGTTAGCATATAGGTGTTCCTGGCGTAAGGTTTCGAATACCTTTTCAAGGTGTTCAAGATGATCTTCTAAGCTAGTGCTATAGATTAGGATATCATCAAAGTAAATAACTACAAACTTACAGATGTATGCCCTTAGGACATGGTTCATGAGGCGCATGAATGTACTTGGAGCATTGGTGAGGCCAAATGGCATGACTAACCATTCATAAAGACCTCTCTTAGTCTTGAAGGCAGTCTTCCATTCATCTCCTTCCTTCATCCTTACCTGATGATAGCCACTCTTCAAGTCTATCTTAGAAAAGATAGTGGCACCACTGAGTTCATCTAGCATGTCATCTAGCCGTGGTATTGGATGCCTATACTTGATGGTGATGTTGTTAATGGCACGGCAGTCTACACACATTCTCCAAGTCCCATCTTTCTTGGGTACTAGAAGAACAGGAACTGCACAAGGGCTTAGACTCTCCCTTATGTATCCCTTGTCCATCAAGTCTTGCACTTGCTTCTCTAACTCTTTGGCCTCCTCCGGGTTAACTCTATAGGCTGGCCTGTTTGGTAATGGGGCTCCTGGAATGAGGTCAATCTGGTGTTCTATCCCTCGGATAGGTGGCAAGCCAGTGGGTATGTCTTCTGGAAATAGGTCTGGGAACTTCTCAATCAGTTGGGTAATTGCTGGTGGCAGTTCTTGATCCTCATAACCTGTCAATACACCTTCCTTAAAGATCATTAGTAGCACCTGTGTTTTACATTCTAATGATTTTAAAACTTGGTGGGAAGTAATGTATAGGTTAGTCTTACTTGCCTTGTGACTTTTATCCATGTCCCTTTGCATGTCAAGGACCTGTTGTGGACTCAAAGGAGCAAGGTTGTGCTTGCGGCTGTTGTGAGTGAAACTGTAGTAATTGGTGCGCCCATTGTGTATTGTCTCCTTGTCAAACTGCCACGGCCTGCCAAGCAAGAGATGCCCAGCTTGCATTGGGACAACATCACAAGTTACCTGATCAACATATCTGCCTATGCTGAATGGTATCACCACTTGTTCTCCAATCTTTAGCTCAGTCTCATCATTTAACCACTTTAATCTATACGGCTTGGGGTGCTTAGTCTTCTTGAGACCTAGCTTATCAACCAAATACTTGCTAGCAACATTAGTACATGAACCTCCATCAATAATCAGACTACATACCTTGGAGTCTATGGTGCATCTTGTGTGGAAGATGTTCTCCCTTTGGATGGTGTCAGGTTCAAACATTGCACTGAGTGCTCTTCTAGTCACAAGTATCTCTCCTTCATCTGGATAGTCAGTGATTTCTTCATCGGTTACAGCCGTTTCCTCTTCACCATCTTCTTGAGTTTCATATCCTCCATCTTCTCTAAGGATCATGACTCTCTGGTTTGGGCAATCTCGAGCATAGTGACCTTTCCCTTGGCACTTGTAGCAAGTGATATCTCGGTTTCTAGGTGCAATGGGCTTGCCTTGGTCAGTTTTGTTGCCTTTAGACGCCTCTGGTGTTGTGCTCTTCTTAAACCGGCTTTCTACTTCAATGGACTTGCCTTTGTCTACATTCCTTTGAGCTGCTGGAGTCCAGGTGCCCTTGCCTCTACTGGTAGCTGCGGTCTTACGCTTGATATGCTGCTCAGCTTGGATGGCATAGTGTAGCAAATCATGGAAGTGCTCATAGTTTTGCCTCTCCACTTTCCTTGTGATCCTGTCTTGCAACCCATCTAGAAACTGAGCCATCAAAGTCTCCTCAGTGTCTTGTACTTCTAAGCGGTTCCTAAGAGCATCAAACTCTTCATAGTACTCTTCAACCGACTTGGATCCTTGGGTAAGCTTTCTGAACCTCTTTTGCAAGTCTCGGTAATAGTAATTTGGGACATATCTCTTCCTTAGTAAGGCTCTCATGTCATCCCAATGGATAATAGGGTCACGCCTCAGCCTTCTTCTCTCTGAGGTCTCTCTATCCCACCAAGATAAGGCAGTCTCCGTGAGTTGAGCAGCAGCTAGAGAGATCTTTCTTGCCTCGGTGTAGTGGTAGTAGTCAAAGATATACTCCATCCTTGTCTCCCAATCTATGTAGGCATCAGGATTAACCTTTCCAGCAAAGGTTGGTGGAGTGAGCTTCAAGTCTTTGCCTCCTTGCCATGGGTTCTCATCTTCTTGGTCATGGCCTCTCCCATGATTCCTCCCACGGTTCCTAGCATTTCTCCTTGGTGGAGGTCTTTGTTCATCTTCCTCTAGGCTCGGCATGTCACTATCAGTACCACTTCCATCTGGGGGATTATCTTGTGGTTGTTGCTGTTGTTGTTGATTGTTGACTGGACCCGGTGCTTGCTGGTTGCCTTGTGTATTAACCTGCGCTTGTTGCCCTTGTTCCAAGCGAGTCATCCTTTCACTGATGGATTGCATCGCAGCTAGGAGCTGAGCCATGGTAGCTGCGGTATCACTTGACGAGGAGTTGTTATCTCCCATCGCCTATCCTGAAATTACTCTTCAAGATCAAGTGAGAAGTTTGGGAAATGCAACCTTTAAACAAATGCAATGCGGCTAGGCTTGATATAGATGCAAGAATGTTCAAGTTGGACTGACTATGATATGTTAAACTTGAAATGCAATTCTAAATGATTAAACAATAGTAACTCTTTTTTTTTTTGTAGATTTTCGAGTGCAAGAGAATATACCAAAAAGGGAAACAACTAATTGACAAGGAAAAGATGGATATGCAATATCTATAATAGGAAACTAGTTATGCAAGCAATCAAGACTAACATTTTCTTTAGTTTTTTTCGAAGGCAGGATGCGGATCTAACAAGATTAAACTCTACTTCTTCCTTTTCTTTTTGTTTTATGAACTAATGCAACCTTACAAACTCAACAATGGTGAAATCTAGTATGCAAACAGAATTGGACAATTTTTATAGTTTTTCTTATTAGAATGAAACGATCTATATGAAAAGGGAAGAGTTAACCAACAATGGAGCCTTTCGGCTCTGATACCAAAATGATATGGGCTCAAAATGGACCCTTCTCAAGCTGGCTGGATAGGTGGACGGATCAAGGACCGGTTGTAATGGAAGATGGATTGGAGATGGATGGATGTGGCAGAGTGGAGGAGGTGGGAGATGGATCCGGTTATGGCTACTTGCAAGAGGAAACCAATGGAG
Organism: Sinapis alba; assembly: GCA_012274485.2. NCBI lineage: Eukaryota > Viridiplantae > Streptophyta > Magnoliopsida > Brassicales > Brassicaceae > Sinapis > Sinapis alba. The sequence goes on along the minus strand of MU107717.1, from coordinate 18,028 downwards.
ATGGGAAATAGTACTTGGTCGTATGAACCAACTTACTACCTCAATGGATGACGGATGGCGTGGGGATGGAGATGGAGTTCAAGTTGTTTGCTCGTATAAAACAACCCAACAAGAACAAAGCAATGGAGATGGAATGTAGGAGGTTGATTGAATCACACAATCGGATGGAATGAAGTGTAGCCACAAGTTCTATGGAATGGAACTTGATAAACACGATTTGCTCTCAAGGCTGCTTCTCACAAACTCTCAAAAGACTTAGGTTATTTGCTAGGGCAAACTAACTCGTTTATTTCATAAAAAGTTAAGTGTTACAAGACGGCTTATAGGGGCTTATATAATCGCCAATGCAGTGTGTCCTTCTAGGGATCTTGAAGCAAATAAATGACATGACTCAATCTTAGGACCTAATTGAAAACTATAGGCTAAACAATGCCTTGATTTATTCAAATGAAATAAAAGACTCAATCCTGCAAGGTAAATCAAATATATATATATGTATTAATATTGAAATGTGCTTACCTTACTTACCATCCGGATGCAAGCTTGAGGGATAAAGTGTGGTCGTTTAGAAGCTTGCCTCTTGTCTTGAAACTCACCGTATCACTTAAGGGGAGAGATGGTGAATAAGGAAACCATCTCCTTGCAAGGTAAAATGGACCATATAGTAGTATTCTCCCTTGGACCTTCTTGTATAATATATGGTGGGTCTTCTTTAGCATCTGATCCGGAGATAGAGAGCTGGTCTAGACGATTAGTGAGTTCATCTAAGTTGGGATTGATGTGGTACTTGGTAAGCAGTCCCTCAACGGCTTCACAGAATCCAGCAACCATCCTCTTAGTTCCTGACCTTGTTCTAGGTGATCTTCTAAGGACAGGAATGTTGATGTCTGGTTCTATGTCCTCATCACTTTGCCTTGCTGTTTACTCTCAATCCAGCCTATGGAGACCTGATTAAGCACATCCTAAGGAGTGATAAACTTCCATCTCTTGAAGAAGTATGCGCTCAGGTTCAAAAGGAACAAGGCTCTGTGGAGCTATTTGGAGGCAAAAGAGAACTTGTTCTTGCAAACCAGGCTGAAGGTGTTGCAAACAAAGGCTTCTACAAGCATGATGACGAGAAGATAGAGATATGTGACCACTGCAAGAAGAAAGGCCATGGGAAAGACAAATGCTGGATTCTACACCCTCACTTTAAACCTCAAAAATTCAGGACACCATACCATGAAGCAAGAGCCAATCTCTCTAGTTATGTGGGTGAACCATATACTCCAGGGACCATGCACTCAAATACTGCTGCTGGTGAGGGAAAGGCATTGACTTCCAATAGCTGTTCAAGCTTGAGGAACTCTCAAGATGAAGCCATCAAGCGATCTGATATTGAGGCTCTCATCAAGATCCTCAAGGATAACTCTGGATATTGAAACTAGTAGGTTGCTTGACAAAGGTGTGACCAAGGGAGACTTGTACTTGCTTGAAGACACCAAGCTCACAGCCGATTTATCTTATGCTTTGAATTCAAGTTTTAATTTCCCTAAAGATGTTATGTGGCATGCTAGATTAGGACATCCTCATTCTCGTGCCTTGAACATCATGTTGCCTAGTACTTCATTTCAAAAAGATTTTGAAGCTTGTATCCTAGGAAAACATTGCAAAACTGTCTTTCCTAAATCTAGTACAATCTATGAAAGTTGCTTTGATTTAATTCACTATGATGTGTGGACTGCTCCTTGTGCATCAAGGGAACATCATAAGTACTTTGTGACATTTATAGATGAGAAATCAAAATACACATGGATCACCTTGCTGCAATCTAAAGATAGGGTGTTAGATGCTTTTATAAACTTCCAAACATGTCTCTAACCATTACAATGCCAAGATAAAAATTCTTAGATCAGATAATGAAGGAGAATACACCAGCAAAGCATTCAAACAACACTTAGCCAAGTATGGGATAATCCATCAAACAAGCTGTCCATATACTCCACAACAAAATGGTGTGGCTGAGAGGAAGAATAGACATCTTATGGAAGTGGCCAGAAGTATGATGTTCCACATGAATGTACCTAAGAGGTTCTGGGGGGATGCTGTGATGACAGCTTGCTACTTGATCAACAAGATTCCTACCAAGGTTCTTCAAGATCAGTCTCCACATGAGGTATTAAACAAATATCGCCCATCTATAGATCACCTTCGGGTATTTGGTTGCTTGTGCTTTGTCTTAATTCCAGGAGAACAAAGGAACAAGCTGGAACCAAAGAGTACAAGGGCAATGTTCATTGGGTACTCACCTCACCAAAAGGGATACAAGTGTTTTTCACCAGAAACCAGGAGGGTTTTAATCTCTAGAGATGTGAGGTTTGTTGAATCCAGAGGCTACTATGATGAGAAGAGTTGGGATGAGGTGAAAGATTTGTCTCAATCAGCCTCAGATAGAGCTGCAAATTTGAGAAGGGTAATGGAGAGTCTTGGCATCAATATACCACAAGAGAGGGTTGTGATGGAGACTGAGCCAAGACAAGACCAGCCAAGTCCACAAACTGAAGAATCGCCTGAGGGGTCTGAAAATGAAGTTGTGGATGTTACTCCTCTTGCTCCTGAAGGGGGGAATCAAACTGAAGCTCAACAAGAAAGTTCAGTATCTCAGGACCAAGATGAGCAACAAGAAGGGTCAGTGGTGAGTGAATATCAAGAGGAGACTACACCAACTGAAGAAAATGTTCAAACATTAAGAAGGAGCACCAGGATTAGACATCCTCCTTCAAATTGGGTCAACACAAGAGTCTACTTCAACTCACAAGCAGTAGCTCATCCCATTCGAGCTGTGTGTTCTTTGGCTCAATACCCACAGGAACATGTTGTGTTCATGGGAAAGCTAGACCAGGAGTACATCCCAAGGTCTTATGAGGAAGCTATGAAACACAAGGAGTGGAGAGACTCAGTGGGAAATGAAACCAATGCTATGATTGTGAATGACACTTGGTATGAAGCAGAACTTCCAAAGGGCAAGAAGGCAGTGACAAGCATGTGGATCTTCACCATCAAATACAATGCTGATGGTACTGTGGAAAGATGCAAGACAAGGCTTGTTGCAAGAGGATTCACTCAGACTTATGGAGAAGACTACCTTGATACTTTTGCACCAGTGGCTAAGCTCCATACCATAAGGATCATTCTCTCTTTGGCTGTTAACTTGGAGTGGGATCTATGGCAGATGGATGTGAAGAATGCCTTCCTACAGGGTGAACTTGAAGATGAAGTCTACATGAGACCACCTCCTGGTCTAGAGCATCTAGTGAAGCCTGGAAATGTCCTTAGATTGAAGAAAGCCATCTATGGACTGAAGCAATCACCAAGGGCCTGGTACCACAAACTCAGTACAACTCTAAATGGAAGGGGCTTTGTGAAATCTGAAGCTGACCATACTCTCTTCACGCTCACCAGTCCAAAAGGCATTGTGGTGATCTTAGTGTATGTGGATGATATCATAATCACAGGAAGTGACAAGGAAGGTATCCTCTTAACTAAATCTTTTCTTAAATCATCATTTGATATCAAAGACTTGGGTGAGTTAAAGTACTTCCTAGGAATAGAGATATGCCGATCTAAAAAGGGGCTGTTTCTATCCCAAACGAAGTACACACTTGATTTGTTGAGTGAGGCAGGTGATCTAGGTGGAAGAACTGCCAAGACACCACTAGAAGATGGTTACAAGGTCTTGCGTGAGGGGGAGATTGAGGACAAGCCAAATGGAGATGTCATGAGATATAGAAGAATGGTTGGGAAGCTTATCTACCTTACAATCACAAGACCCGATGTGTGTTTTGCAGTCAATCAAGTCAGCCAGCACATGCAAGCTCCTAAGCTACACCATTGGAACATGGTGGAGAGAATTATGAGGTATCTTAGAGAGGCACCAGGGCAAGGAGTTTGGATGGGTTGTAACAAGAGCACTGAGATAGTAGGGTACTGTGATACTGATTGGGCTGGAGATAGGGTGGACAGGAGGTCCACGACAGGCTACTGTACCTTCATTGGAGACAACTTAGTCACTTGGAAGAGCAAGAAACAGAAGATAGTATCATGCTCCAGTGCTGAGGCTGAGTATAGAGCAATGAGGAAGCTCACAAGTGAATTGATTTGGATCAAGAACCTGATGAGAGACTTGGGCATTGAGACGACCACACCTATCACAATGCACTGTGATAATCAAGCAGCCATCCATATAGCATCCAACAATATGTTTCATGAAAGGACCAAGCACAAAGAAGTGGATTGTCATAAGGTTAGACAAGCTGTGGAGCAGAAAATTATCCTACCATGCTACACTAGAAGTGAAGATCAGTTGGCAGACATCTTCACCAAAGCAGCAAGCATCAAGGTCTATAAGTTCATACATTCCAAACTTGGACTCATGGAACTCCCATCTCACTGATCCTCTCAGCCATGAGGTGTTATACTCTTTTTCCTTGGCTTGGTTTTTATCCCATGTGGTTTTTCCAAGCTAAGGTTTTAATGAGGGAATGTTTCATGGTTTCCAAGCTTGACCAGTCCCTGTGGTCAAGCTTGAGGGGGAGTGTTGATATGAAGCAATAAAGATCAAGAGGAATGGTTGACTCGAATTAAGTTAAGAGTTAACTTGGGAACCAAGGCTGTCCGTACAACCTAGTGTGCCTTCAAAGGCAAGCAAGTGTTGTGCCTTGTTGCATGAGATAAAGAAGGTCCAAGGAAGCTTACTATATTGTCTTGATGTAGATAAAGGAGGAGGGAGAGCTGAGAGAGCTGTTGGAGAAGCAGGACCACAAGGTCACATGTTGGGACAGGATCAAGGACCTGTCACTTTCACACTGTCTGGGCGTGCACTGATCATACCAGACTGCCCTGACCACACCAGACTGCCCTAACCACACCAGACTGCTTCCCTGATCACACCAGACTGCCTTCCCTTTGTTTATTAATTTATGTTGTCAAGTAGCTCCTTTGTTTGCCTTTAAATATGCTTGTAACATGTTCTGAATTAAGCAAGTGAATAAGAAACACCTCTCTATTCTCATTTTCGAAATCCCCTTTCTCTCTCTAGTTCTTCATGTTCTTCCTTAGTTACTTTCTGATTCTCTAATTCTCACAGATTCATCCTGGTTTGAATAGAAGCATGAAGAACTTGTCATATGTCCAAACAGTCTAAACATGGATATCCTGATTAGAAAGTGGAATAACTTCTTCAACATAACTCCTATGAGATTTATCCAACTTCATGAAAGACTCTCCACTGATTAATGGTTCCAAATCAAGCTTCTTACATAGTCATTCATCCTGGTTTGATTAGAAGCTTGAAGAACTTGCCATATGTCCAAACATGCTAAACATAGATATCCCGATTACAAAGTGGAATAACTTCTTTAACATACCTCTTATGGGATTTATTCAACTTCATGGACACTCTCCACTGATTAATGGTTCCAAATCAAGCTTCTTACATAGTGATTCATCCTGGTTTGATTAGAAGCTTGAAGAACTTGCCATATGTCCAAACAGTCTAAACATGGATATCCTGATTAGAAAGTGGAATAACTTCTTTAACATACCTCTTATGGGATTTATTCAACTTCATGGACACTATCCACTGATTAATGGTTCCAAATCAAGCTTCTTACATAGTGATTCATCCTGGTTTGAATAGAAGCATGAAGAATTTTCCATATGTCCAAACAGTCTAAACATGGATATCCTGATTAGAGAGTGGAATAACTTCTTTAGCATAACTCCTATGAGATTTTTCCAACTTCATGAAAGACTCTCCACTGATTAATGGTTCCAAATCAAGCTTCTTACATAGTGAATCATCCTGTTTTGATTAGAAGCATAAGGAACTTGCCATATGTCCAAACAGTCTAAACGTGGATATCCTGATTAGAAAGTGGAATAACTTCTTCAATATAACTCCTATGAGATTTATCCAACTTTGTGAAAGACTCTCCAATAATTAATGGTTCCAAATCAAGTTTCTTACATAGTGGTTCATCCTGGTTTGATTAGAAGTTTGAAGAACTTGCCATATGTCCAAACAGTCTAAACATGGATATCCTGATTAGAAAGTGGAATAACTTCTTTAACATACCTCTTATGGGATTTATTCAACTTCATGGACACTGTCCACTGATTAATGGTTCCAAATAAAGCTTCTTACATAGTGATTCATCCTGGTTTGAATAGAAGCATGAAGAACTTGCCATATGTCCAAACGGTCTAAACATGGATATCCTGATTAGAAAGTGGAATAACTTCTTCAACATAACTCCTATGAGATTTATCCAACTTCATGATGGACTCTCCACTGATTAATGGTTCTAAATCAACCTTCTTACATAGTGATTCATCCTGGTTTGATTAGAAGCTTGAAGAACTTGACATATGTCCAAACAGGCTAAACATGGATATCCTGATTAGAAAGTGGAATAACTTCTTTAACATACCTCCTATTGGATTTATTCAACTTCATGGAAACTCTCCACTGATTAATGGTTCCAAATCAAGCTTCTTACATAGTGATTCATCCTGGTTTGATTAGAAGCATGAAGAACTTGTCATATGTCCAAACAGTCTAAACATGTATATCCTGATTAGAAAGTGGAATAACTTCTTCAACATAACTCCTATGAGATTTATCCAACTTCATAAAAGACTCTCCACTGATTAATGGTTCCAAATCAAGCTTCTTACATAGTGATTCATCCTGGTTTTATTAGAAGCTTGAAGAACTTGCCATATGTCCAAACAGGCTAAACATGGATATCCTGATTAGAAAGTGGAATAACTTCTTTAACATACCTCTTATGGGATTTATTCAATTTCATGGACACTCTCCACTGATTAATGGTTCCAATTCAAGCTTCTTACATAGTGATTCATCCTGGTTTGATTAGAAGCTTGAAGAACTTTCCATATGTCCAAACAGGCTAAACATGGATATCCTGATTAGAAAGTGGAATAACTTCTTTAACATACCTCCTATTGGATTTATTCAACTTCATGGAAACTCTCCACTGATTAATGGTTCCAAATCAAGCTTCTTACATAGTGATTCATCCTGGTTTGATTAGAAGCATGAAGAACTTGTCATATGTCCAAACAGTCTAAACATGTATATCCTGATTAGAAAATGGAATAACTTCTTCAACATAACTCCTATGAGATTTATCCAACTTCATAAAAGACTCTCCACTGATTAATGGTTCCAAATCAAACTTCTTACATAGTGATTCATCCTGGTTTGATTAGAAGCATGAAGAACTTGCCATATGTCCAAACAGTTTAAACATGGATATCCTGATTAGAAAGTGGAATAACTTCTTCAACATAACTCCTTTGAGATTTATCCAACTTCATGAAAGACTCTCCACTGATTAATGGTTCCAAATCAAACTTCAAACATAGTTATTCATCGTGGTTTGATTAGAAGCTTGAAGACCTTGCCATATGTCTAAACAAGCTAAACATGGATATCCTAATTAGAAAGTGGAATAACTTCTTCAACATAAGTTTTTTGAGATTTATCCAACTTCATGAAAGACTCTCCACTGATTAATAGTTCCAAATCAAGCTTCTTACATAGTGATTCATCCTGGTTTGATTACAAGCTTGAAGAGCTTGCCATATGTCCAAACAGTGTAAACATGGATATCCTTATTAGAAAGTGGAATAACTTCTTTAACATACCTCTTATGGGATTTATTCAATTTCATGGACACTCTCCACTAATTAATGGTTTCAAATCAAGCTTCTTACATAGTGATTCATCTTGGTTTGATTAGAAGCTTGAAGAACTTGCCATATGTCAAAACAAGCTAAACATGGATATCCTGATTAGAAAGTGGAATAACTTCTTTAACATACTTCATATGGGATTTATTCAACTTCATGGACACTCTCCACTGATTAATGGTTCCAAATCAAGCTTCTTACATAGTGATTTATCCTGGTTTTAATAGAAGCTTGAAGAACTTGCCATATGTCCAAACAGTCTAAACATGGATATCCTGATTAGAAAGTGGAACAACTTCTTCAACATAACTCCTATGAGATTTATCCAACTTCATGAAAGTCTCTCCACTGATTAATGGTTCAGAATCAAGCTTCTTACATAGTGATTCATCCTCTTTTGATTAGAAGCTTGAAGAACTTGCCATATGGCCAAACAGTCTAAACATGGATATCCTAATTAGAAAGTGGAATAACTTCTTCAACATAACTCCTATCAGATTTATCCAACTTCATGAAAGACTCTCTTCTGGTTAATGGTTCCAAATCAAGCTTCTTACATAGTGATTCATCCTAGTTTGATTACAAGCATGAAGAACTTGCCATATGTCCAAACAGTCTAAACATGGATATCCTGATTAGAAAGTGGAATAACTTCTTCAACATAACTCCTATGAGATTTATACAACTTCATGAAAGACTCTACACTGATTAATGGTTCCAAATCAAGCTTCTTACATAGTGATTTATCCTGGTTTGATTAGAAGCTTGAAGAACTTGCCATATGTCCTAACAGTCTAAACATGGATATCCTGATTAGAAAGTAGAATAACTTCTTAAACATAACTCTTAGAAGATTTATCCAACTTCATGAAAGACTCTCCAATGATTAATGGTTTCAAATCAAGCTTCTTACATTGTGATTCATCCTGGTTTGATTAGAAGCTTGAAGAACTTGCCATATGTCCAAACCGGCTGAACATGGATATCCTGATTAGAAAATGGAATAACTTCTTCAACATAACTCCTATGAGATTTAGACAACTTCATGAAAGACTCTCCACTCATTAATTTTTCCAAATAAGGTTTCTTACATAGTGATTTATCCTGGTTTGATTGCAAACTTGAAGAACTTGCCATATGTCCAAACATTGTAAACATGGATATCCTGATTAGAGAGTAGAATAACTTCTTTCACATACCTCTTATGGGATTTATTCAATTTCACGGACACTCTCCACTGATTAATGGTTCCAAATCAAGCTTCTTACATAGTGATTCATCCTGGTTTGATTAGAAGCTTGAAGAACTTGCCATATTTTCAAACAAGCTAAACATAAATATCTTGATTAGAAAGTGGAATAACTTCTTTAACATACCTCATATGGGATTTATTCAACTTCATGGACACTCTCCACTGATTAAAGGTTCCAAATCAAGCTTCTTACATAGTGATTTATCCTGGTTTGATTAGAAGCTTGAAGAACTTGCCATATGTCCAAACAGTCTAAACATGGATATCATGATTAGAAAGTGGAACAACTTCTTCAACATAACTCCTATGAGATTTATCCAACGTCATGAAAGACTATCTACTGATTAATGGTTCCAAATCAAGCTTCTTACATAGTTATTCATTCTGGTTTGATTAGAAGCTTGAAGAACTTGTCATATGTCCAAACAGTATAAACATGGATATCCTGATTAGAAAGTGGAATAACTTCTTTAACATAACTCCTATCAGATTTATCCAACTTCATGAAAGACTCTCTTCTGATTAATGGTTCCAAATCAAGCTTCTTACATAGTGATTCATTCTGGTTTGATTACAAGCATGAAGAACTTGCCATATGTCCAAACAGTCTAAACATGGATATCATGATAAGAAAGTGGAATAACTTCTTTAACATACCTCTTATGGGATTTATTCAACTTCATGGACACTCTCCACTGATTAATGGTTCCAATTCAAGCTTCTTACATAGGGATTCATCCTGGTTTGATTAGAAGCTTGAAGAACTTGCCATATGTCCAAACAGTCTAAACATGGATATCCTGATTAGAAAGTGGAATAACTTCTTCAACATAACTCCTATGAGATTTGTACAACTTCATGAAAGACTCTACACTGATTAATGGTTCCAAATCAAGCTTCTTACATAGTGATTCATCGTGGTTTTATTAGAAGCTTGAAGAACTTGCCATATGTCCAAACAGGCTAAACATGGATATCCTGATTAGAAAGTGGAATAACTTCTTTAACATACCTCTTATGGGATTTATTCAATTTCATGGACACTCTCCACTGATTAATGGTTCCAAATCAAGCTTCTTACATAGTGATTCATCCTGGTTTGATTACAAGCTTGAAGAACTTGCCATATGTCGAAACAGTCTAAACATGGATATCCTGATTAGAAATTGGAACAACTTCTTCAACATAACTCCTATGAGATTTATCCAACGTCATGAAAGACTCTCTACTGATTAATGGTTCCAAATCAAGCTTCTTACATAGTGATTCATCCTGGTTTGATTAGAAGCTTGAAGAATTTGTCATATGTCCAAACAGTCTAAACATGGATATCCTGATTAGAAAGTGGAATAACTTCTTCAACATAACTCCAATCAGATTTATCCAACTTCATGAAAGACTCTCTTCTGATTAATGGTTCCAAATCAAGCTTCTTACATAGTGATTCATCCTGGTTTGATTACAAGCATGAAGAACTTGCCATATGTCCAAACAGTCTAAACATGGATATCCTGATTAGAAAGTGAAATAACTTCTTCAACATAACTCCTATGAGATTTATACAACTTCATGAAAGACTCTACACTGATTAATGGTTCCAAATCAAGCTTCTTACATAGTGATTCATCCTGGTTTTATTAGAAGCTTGAAGAACTTGCCATATGTCCAAACAGGCTAAACATGGATATCCTGATTAGAAAGTGGAATAACTTCTTTAACATACCTCTTATGGGATTTATTCAACTTCATGGACACTATCCACTGATTAATGGTTCCAAATCAAGCTTCTTACATAGTGATTCATCCTGGTTTGATTAGAAGCTTGAAGAACTTGCCATATGTCCTAACAGTCTAAACATGGATATCCTGATTAGAAAGTGGAATAACTTCTTAAACATAACTCTTAGGAGATTTATCCAACTTCATAAAAGACTCTCCACTGATTAATGGTTTCAAATCAGGCTTCTTACATTGTGATTCATCCTGGTTTGATTAGAAGTTTGAAGAACTTGCCATATGTCCAAACAGGCTAAACATGGATATCCTGATTACAAAGTGGAATAACTTCTTTAACATACCTCTTATGGGATTTATTCAACTTCATGGACACTCTCCACTGATTAATGGTTCCAAATCAAGCTTCTTACATAGTGATTCATCCTGGTTTGATTAGAAGCTTGAAGAACTTGCCATATGTCCAAACAGGCTAAACATGGATATCCTGATTAGAAAGTGGACTAACTTCTTTAACATACCTCCTATGAGATTTATTTAACTTCATGGAAACTCTCCACTGATTAATGGTTCCAAATCAAGCTTCTTACATAGTGATTCATCCTGGTTTGATTAGAAGCATGAAGAACTTGTCATATGTCCAAACAGTCTAAACATGGATACCTGATTAGAAAGTGGAATAACTTTTTCAACATAACTCCTATGAGATTTATCCAATTTCATCAAAGACTCGCCACTGATTAATGGTTCCAAATCAAACTTCTTACATAGTGATTCATCCTGGTTTGATTAGAATCATGAAGAACTTGCCATATGTCCAAACAGTCTAAACATGGATATCTTATTAGAAAGTGGAATAACTTCTTCAACATAACTCCTATGAGATTTATCCAACTTCATAAAGACTCTCCACTGATTAATGGTTCCAAATTAGGCTTCAAACATAGTTATTCATCCTGGTTTAATTAGAAGCTTGAAGAACTTGCCATATGTCTAAACAAGCTAAACATGGATATCATGATTAGAAAGTGGAATAACTTCTTTAACATAACTCTTATGGGATTTATTCAACTTCATGGACACTCTCCACTGATTAATAGTTCCAATCAAGTTTCTTACATAGTGATTCATCCTGGTTTGATTAGAAGCTTGAAGAACTTGCCATATGTCCTAATAGTCTAAACATGGATATCCATATTAGAAAGTGGAATAACTTCTTCAACATAACTCCTATGAGATTTATCCAACTTCATGGAAGACTCTCCACTGATTAATTGTTCCAAATCAAGCTTTTTACCGAGTGATTCATCCTAGTTTGATTAGAAGCTTGAAGAACTTGCCATACGTCCTAACAGTCTAAACATGGATATCCTTATTTGAAAGTGGAATAACTTCTTCAAGATAACTCCTATGAGATTTATCCAACTTCATGAAAGACTCTCCACTGATTAATGGTTCCAAATCAAACTTCTTACATAGTGATTCATCCTGGTTTGATTAGAATCATGAAGAACTTGCCATATGTCCAAACAGTCTAAACATGGATATCCTTATTAGAAAGTGGAATAACTTCTTCAACATAACTCCTATGAGATTTATCCAACTTCATGAAAGACTCTCCACTGATTAATGGTTCTAAATCAGGCTTCAAACATAGTGATTCATCCTGGTTTGATTAGAAGCTTGAAGAACTTGCCATATGTCTAAACAAGCTAAACATGGATATCCTGATTAGAAAGTGGAATAACTTCTTTAACATACCTCTTATGGGATTTATTCAACTTCATGGACACTCTCCACTGATTAATAGTTCCAAATCAAGTTTCTTACATAGTGATTCATCCTGGTTTGATTAGAAGCTTGAAGAACTTGCCATATGTCCTAATAGTCTAAACATGGATATCCATATTAGAAAGTGGAATAACTTCTTCAACATAACTCCTATGAGATTTATCCAACTTCATGGAAGACTCTCCACTGATTAATTGTTCCAAATCAAGCTTTTTACAGAGTGATTCATCCTAGTTTGATTAGAAGCTTGAAGAACTTGCCATACGTCCTAACAGTCTAAACATGGATATCCTTATTAGAAAGTGGAATAACTTCTTCAACATAACTCCTATGAGATTTATCCAACTTCATGAAAGACTTTCCACTGATTAATGGTTCCAAATCAAGCTTCTTAAATAGTGATTCATCCTGGTTTGATTAGAAGGTTGAAGAACTTGCCATATGTCCAAACAGTCTAAACATGGATATCCTGATTAGAAAGTGGAATAACTTCTTCAACATAACTCCTATGAGATATATCCAACTTCATGAAAGACTCTCCACTGATTAATGGTTCCAAATCGAGCTTCTTACATAGTGATTCATCCTGTTTTGATTAGAAGCATGAAGAACTTGCCATATGTCCAAACAGTCTAAACATGGATATCCTGAATAGAAAGTGGAATAACTTCTTCAACATAACTCCTATGAGATTTATCCAACTTCATGAAGACTCTCCACTGATTAATGGTTCCCAATTAAGCTTCTTTCATAGTGATTCATCCTGGTTTGATTACAAGCTTGAAGAACTTGCCATATGTCCAAACAGTGTAAACATGGATATCCTGATTAGAAAGTGGAATAACTTCTTTAACATACCTCTTATGGGATTTATTCAATTTCCTGGACACTCTCCACTGATTAATGGTTCCAAATCAAGCTTCTTACATAGTGATTCATCCTGGTTTGATTAGAAGCTTGAAGAACTTGCCATATGTCCAAACAGTCTAAACATGGATATCCTGATTAGAAAGTGGAATAACTTCTTCAACATAACTCCTATGAGATTTATCCAACTTCATGAAAGACTCTCCACTGATTAATGGTTCCAAATCAAGCTTCAAACATAGTGATTCATCTTGGTTTGATTAGAAGCTTGAAGAACTTGCCATATGTCCAAACTTCTAAACATTGATATCCTGATTAGAAAGTGGAATAACTTCTTTAACATACATCTTATAGGATTTATTCAACTTCATGGACACTCTCCACTGATTAATAGTTCCAAATCAAACTTCTTACATAGTGATTCATCCTGGTTTGATTAGAAGCTTGAAGAACTTGCCATACGTCCTAACAGTCTAAACATGGATATCCTTATTAGAAAGTGGAATAACTTCTTCAACATAACTCCTATGAGATTTATCCAACTTCATGAAAGACTCTCCACTGATTAATGGTTCCAAATCAAGCTTCTTACTGTTGACATGAAGATAAAACAGTGACATGAAGACATGAATTAGAGACAAGGAGAAGAGAGGATTAGGCGAGTAGAAGAAGACCAGTTTGTGCATGCATTGGCTCTCAAGGTATTCCATACAAGTCTTGGCTTCCAAGGAACCATCCTAGACCTACCTTACCTTGGAAGACAATGGAGAAGGTGCAAAACTCGTCCATAATGAGTTCTGAAGTGGAGATGACTTTTGGAGGCAAGGCTGGAGAAATTTGAATATTTAAATGGCAAGAGTCACATGTTTCCCTTAGAAATATAGCTGTTGTGACCTGTCCCTTTCAGTCTTCGCCAGAACTCTTTTCTTTATTATTTTCTTCTCTGTCTTGTTTGTCTATTTAAACAAGTTGTATGCTTCCATTTCTGATTAAGGGAATTAGTTCCTCATTACTCTCTCTCTCTCTTCAATTTCGATTTCTCTCCCTCTCTCTCTTGTTCTTGTTGTTCTTCACACTCTCATACAATCCAGAACATCAAATCTTCTTATTCTTTCATGGTATCAGAGCCATAATCTCTTGAAACCTAATTCTCATCAACTTCCGCAAATCAATCTACCATTTCTACTCTGTTTCTACTTTGTCTACTCTGTTTCTACTCTGTTTACTCTGTTCCTGCTCTGTTCTTCACTCTGTTTTCTCACTTTCCCAGTTTCAAAAATCTCTTGATATTTCTGAGTTTCTAAACTCTCTTTCCTGTCACAAATTCTCTGCTATTCTTTCAGTCAAAGACACATGGATTCTTAAACCAACCATAAAATGAAGAAAGAAAGCTCAATACCAGTAACCCTTGAGGGTTCTAACTATCTTCTATGGTCAAGAGTGGCCAGAGTTTCCTTGGGAAGTCATGGACTTTGGGACAGCCACATCAAGGAGGCTGATATTTCAAAGAGGATGGCTCAAGGGGAAGAACAAGCATATGGCTTGAAGAATGAAGACAAGTGGGTTCAAGATGACCAGCTAGCACTTGAGATCATTCATAGTTCTCTCTCAGATTCAATATTGGAGGCATACTCACACTGTGAAACCTCCAAGGAACTATGGGAGAGTCTTAAAATTGTTTATGGAAATCTCTCTAACCTGAGCAGAGTATTTGAAGTCAAGAAGGCTATCAACAACTTAAGCCAGGAAGAAGTGGAGTTCAATCAGTACTTTGGCAAGTTCAGAAGCTTGTGGGCAAAGCTAGATACTCTAAGGCCCTTCTCTACTTATCCAAATGTCATAAAAGAAAGATATGAACAAGACAAGGTCTTCAGTCTTCTACTGAATCTAAGACCATCCTACCACCAATTGATCAAGCATATTTTGAGGCAAGAGAAACTCCCTGACCTAGATGGCGTGTGTGCTCAAGTTCAGAGAGAACAAACCTCACACACTCTCTTTACAAGGGAAAGGAAACCAGATCTCAAAGATGTGCACAGCAAGAGTGGAAGGATGGTAGTGTTACCAAGACACAAGAAGGCCAAGAAAAGACATGCCAGAAAGAAAACCCAACAAAGCTTGTTTACTCTTAAGTCTTGTGGAATTACATTCGAGGAAGAAGGTTCTCCATGTCTTGAAGTGGCGTCTGAAGGTTCATTTATGTACTCAGCTCTTATCTGTGATTCCAATGGAGGAGAAACTTGGAACAAGGCAGTGATCAATGATGGTCCTATCAAGAGGAGTGATATTGAGCCACTGATCAGAGCAGCCAAGGCCATCATATCCGCAAAGAAGTCTGGTACACATTCCCTTGTCTCTAGGCCAATCATAATAGATTCAGGAGCCAGTCATCATATGATTAGTGATAGGGATCTTATTAGTGATGTCAGGCCTGCCTTACGGAATGTAGTAATAGCGAATGGAGATAAGGTGAAGATAGAAGGAATTGGGAACCTTAAGATGTTTGATAGGGAATCTACTGCCTTCTATATGCCTAGTTTTGCTTCTAATATCCTATCAGTAAAAAAAGCCACGGTTGACCTGAATTGTCAGGTGGTTTTTAGGCCTAACGATGTTGAGTTTCAGGATCTTAAGACAGGGAAGGTGATTGGTGAAGGAAACAGTCTGGGTGGTTTGTACCATCTCCAAAAGACTAAGCCCTCTAAACCCTATACTCCTTCTCATTTATGCATGATCAGTAACTCATTTGTGTGTGATAGCACTACTTGGCATGCTAGACTAGGTCATCCTCACACTCGTGCATTAGAGATAATTATGCCTGATATGTCATTTAGCCACTTAGAATGTGAAGCATGCATCTTAGGAAACCATTACAAATCTGTGTTTCCAAAATCAGAAACAATTTATGAAAAATGTTTTGATCTAGTTCATTCTGATGTTTGGACCTCACCTTGCATGTCTAGGGATAACCATAAGTATTTTGTCACCTTTATAGATGAAAAATCAAAATACACTTGGATCACCTTGCTTCCTTCAAAGGATCGTGTGTTAGAGGCTTTTATGAACTTTCAGTCTTATGTTACTAACCATTTTAAAACTAATGTGAAGGTACTAAGGTCAGACAATGGAGGAGAGTATACAAGCCATGCTTTCAAGAATCATTTGGCAAAACATGGTATTGTTCACCAAACAAGCTGCCCTTATACTCCACAGCAAAATGGTGTGGCTGAGAGAAAGAATAGGCATCTGATGGAGGTGGCCAGATCAATGATGTTCCATTCAAATGTTCCTAAGAGGTTCTGGAGTGATGCTGTGATAACAGCATGCTATCTTATCAACCGGATTCCTACCAAGGTGCTGAAAGACATATCCCCATATGAAGTGCTGAACCAAACCAGACCAGCTATTCAACACCTCAGAGTGTTTGGATGGACCTGCTTTGTGTTGATACCAGGGGAGCAAAGAAACAAGCTAGAGGCAAAGAGCATGAAGTGCATGTTCATTGGATATTCATCCACACAGAAAGGATACAAGTGCTACAATCATGAAACAAGAAGAGTACTTGTATCAAGAGATGTGAAGTTTATGGAAGCAAAAGGGTTTTATGCTGAGAAGAATTGGGATGAGCTCAAAGATCTGTCTCAAGCATCAGACAAGGCCAATAATCTGAGGATTATCATGGAAAATCTTGGCATCAGTATGTCAAAAGAACCTGAAAAAGTCAGGGAGGTTCCCACTCAAGCGAATGAGGAAGATATTGGAGTCATTCACCTTGACCATGAGGGGGGCAATGGAAATGGAAATGAACAGCCTGAAGAGAACTCAGTTTCTCATGATCAAGATGAGATGCCATCAGAATCAGAGGCTGAGACTCAAGTGGGCGAGCCAAGTGAAGGAAATGAGGAAGAACCTGAGCAGATACAACCTTTGAGAAGGAGTACAAGGATCAGGAAACCTGCTTCAAATTGGATCAATACAAGAGTTTACTTCAATGCTGAAGCTGTGGCTCACCCAATAAGTGCAGTATGCTCCCTTGCTCAATATCCAGAAGAGCATCAAGTCTTCATTGGGGAATTGGATCAGGAGTACATCCCAAAAACATATGAAGAAGCTATGCAACATGAGGAGTGGAGAGCATCTGTTGGAGATGAAATCAATGCAATGATCAAGAATGATACATGGTTTGAAACTGAGCTCCCCAAAGGCAAGAAAGCTGTTACAAGCCGCTTGATATACACCATCAAGTATCTAGCTAATGGAAAACCATAAAGAAGAAAGACAAGGCTAGTTGCAAGAGGATACACTCAAGTATATGGTGAAGATTATTTGGATACATTTGCACCAGTGGCCAAGTTACATACAATAAGGATTCTCCTATCACGTGTTGTCAACCTAGAGTGGGATTTATGGCAGATGGATGTGAAGAATGTAGAAATGAGGAGTATAATATATGGAGAAAGATACTTACATGAGGAGGAAGATCTTGGAGGAGTTTGGGATCATTTGGGAGAAGTGCACAAATAGGGTGGTGTACGGACTTGTACGGACAGTACGGATTCTGTACGGACTGGAGGAGCTTAGGGACTGGTCTGGATCTGTCAAGGAAGGTCTTTAGGAGTTGTGCAA
>MU107716.1:0-42193 GCA_012274485.2 Sinapis alba | reverse complement strand
TCCACCCTTCTTTAGGTTATATCTCCACGGCGATTAATGATGGTCCTGGGTGTCTTATGTTACGATGCCCAGATCCTTCTTGCAATGCTGCTATTGGTCAGGATATGATCAATTCGTTAGCTCCTGAGAAAGATAGACAGAAGTACACAAGTTATTTTGTTAGATCTTATGTTGAAGACAATAGAAAGGTTAACTATCAGTCTTCAGTTTCATTGTTCTTTAGGCATGCTCATGCTCATGATGTTTAGTTGTCTTCTAGTTAACCTTCAAATGAAAAGCAGTTCATAATTTTTGTCTTCTTTTTTATCCTTCAGACCAAGTGGTGTCCTGCTCCAGGCTGTGACTACGCTGTAAACTTTGTTGTTGGGAGTGGTAATTATGATGTGAATTGTCGATGTTGTTACAGTTTCTGCTGGAATGTAAGTCGCTCTTTCATGTATAATTCTCATCATTTCCATTCTGTAGAAACTAATTGACTCCAACGTCATGTGACCGCAGTGTGCTGAAGAAGCTCACCGTCCTGTAGATTGTGATACCGTATCTAAGTGGATAATGAAGAATAGCGCTGAATCTGAGAACATGAATTGGTACGTTGATTTATCCGATATAGATGAAATATGTAGATGCGTAAGATGTTTGGCATGTAGTGCTCAACCTTAAAAGGGTGCTTGAAGTTCTTAAAAATTTATGGATTCTTCATATTGTATTGGTAATGATAATGACCATTTTGTATATGCTAAAACAATGGATACGTTTTCATTTAGAAGAATTTATATTTGGTTTCTTCTCATCCAGCTCCTAGGAGTAGGGTGCATGAAGACATTCTGAATTGGTTCTTCTAAACTCTATATTGACTTTCAGGATTTTGGCAAATTCGAAGCCCTGTCCAAAATGCAAACGGCCAATAGAGAAGAACCAGGGTTGTATGCATATTACATGTACCCCGCCATGTAAATACGAGTTCTGCTGGTAAGTTGATTGTACAGAATGCCATCATATTCATATCATGAGTTCTGCTTATGTTCTCTCTATGCGTCCTGGAATCATAACTCAGAGTTGAATTTTTACGTTTATTTTCAGAAGCATGATATAAATAAGTGGATTATTTTATTTTAGGTTAAGAATTTACTGTGTTAATCTTGTTTCTGCATGTTTCAGTATCTTTTTTTGTAGCTGGTCTTTATATGAATCTGGTTGTGTTATATTTTGTATTGCTTCCAGTCAATATTCATCATAAGTATTTGTATTATGTACATGTAGGCTCTGTCTCGGAGCATGGACAGAGCATGGTGAAAAGACAGGTGGATTTTATGCTTGTAACCGTTATGATGCAGCAAAGCAAGACGGCATTGTATGAATTCTCTGCTTTGCTTCTGCCTCTGACTGACTGTAAATATCTTTAGTTAATCACTAAATCCATTTTATGTCTTTCGTAATCTTTTGTGTAGTATGATGAGACTGAAAAACGCCGAGAGATGGCGAAAAACTCTCTTGAGAGATATACCCACTACTATGAACGATGGGCAACCAATCAATCGGTATGTCAGTTTTTGTTGAATTTATTTACCTTCTGTAAAGAAAGATATTTTCAGCAGTCAAATTAAAATCTGCTGCTATGGAACAAAGTATACCAACTATTTCGTTAATTGATGTTGAATGAGTAATCTTAAGTGTATGTATATGTTTGCAATTTTTTGAGGTAGAGTACTATAAAGATATGAAAATCTTTATTTTCTTTGAGAACTTTGAAAAATTGAGGAAATGAAGCTGGCTGATTTGGAATTCATAGAGGCCATGTAACATAGAAGTGGATGTAGTGTTTTGTGTTGTATTTGTTGTATAAGGAACCGGTTTTCTAGTTGTGAAAATTTTACCAGCTAGTTTGTTTATTTGTTGGGTATTGTGACTAATATTTTATTGGAGTGACAGATAGTTGACAAGTCGTGTAACTGCTAGAGCAAAGTACTGTTATAAAATTCTATGGCACACTAAGCATATCAATTAAATTAGTCTTTAGGGAGATTATAATAAGCCTTGGAAATTTTCTTATCAATATTGTTCTGCCTTAAATTTTTCATGTTTCCTTTCTGTAAAATGTATTTCTTTGATGAATAATGATTTACAAATGTTTTCACTGCTTGCTGCAGTCTAGGCAAAAGGCGCTGGCGGATCTTAAGAAGATGCAAACAGATGATGTGAGCTTACAGTGCAACACTTTTTCATGTAAATAAGAATAATCAAGGAAGTATTGCTTGATAACAAGAAAAAAAATACACTGAATTTTCTAGAATTATCATTGGTCTTGCCTCCTCGTTCACAATCTCGCTGGGTCTTTTTACCTAATCAGTCATTGCAGATTTTACATCCTATAAAGTACAGAAAGTTTGCTTAAATTACCATGATGATGTCTTACAAGAGATAGCATATCTGCCCTTATTGTTTGTTATCTAATTTGTTACAGGTTTCAGTGAATATTCTTTGTTTCTGTAATGTTTGGTTTTCGCTAAAGTCTTTTCTTATTGACTTGACAGATTGAGAAGCTGAGTGACATACAGTGTCAGCCTGAATCACAACTGAAGTTCATTATGGAAGCGTGGTTACAGGTAACATTCCGTTTCTCCTGTGAGGTATCTGAGACTTTTGGACTTTGCTCACTAATTTGCTCTGCAATCATTAGATAGTCGAATGCAGACGAGTTCTTAAATGGACATATGCTTATGGTTTTTACATACCTGACCATGAGCATGGAAAGAGAGAGTTTTTCGAGTACTTACAAGGTAACTTTTTTCTTAATTCTCAAATTTACATTTAACTTTTCTTCCAAAAATCTTGGTTTTGATTCCTCGAGTACATTACTTTCTGCGTTTCTGCTCCTTGTTTTATAGAACATAAATAGTCTTTAGTAAAGATTGGGAATGATTTAGGATATGCTATGTGATTGAACTGTGATCGAAACAGGAGTACCACAGTTATGTACCTTACGTGATGATGTTTAGATCCATTCTGATGGTTCCAAATTTTATCGTACATCATGTAGTGTTTTGTAAGATAGGATTGGTTTAGAGTATACCTTATATGAAATAATGTGGACTATATGGTAAAACGTGTTTCGAAACAAATTGGTCCAGCTAAATCTGAAACTTAGCCAATTTGTTAAGGGTCCAGTACCCCACTAATTTAAATTTGTTAATTGGTATGGCGACTTTTGTTGGTAACAGGCTTTATTGTGCTTATCATTTGATTTCTTCTCTTGTGTTATCATGGATTTAGGGGAAGCCGAGTCGGGCCTTGAACGACTTCATCAATGTGCTGAAAAGGAACTGAAGTTGTACTTTGAAGCCAAAGGTCCATCTGAAGATTTTAATGAGTTCCGCACAAAACTCGCAGGTTTAACCAGGTAAAAGAAACTGAAACTTAAGAGCTGAAACGTAAAAGAAGACGTTTGAAAGAAGCTAATAACATTTTCTTCTAATCAATGGGGACTGAACAGTGTCACCAAAAACTATTTCGAGAACTTAGTTCGAGCGCTGGAGAATGGGTTACCGGATGTGAACTCACATGGTGCATATGGTCGAACCGCAAGTTCAAAGAGCTTAGGTGGGAGAAACAAGGGATCCACTTCTCGAGCCAGCAGCTCGGATTCATCAGGCCAATGGGCTTGTGAACGTTGCACTCTTGTCAATCCAAAGTCGGTCACCATTTGCCAAATTTGTGAACATGGCCGGTGAAAAAAGAATGCTTAAAAGAATGCTTAAAAGACTGTATTAGTAATGTTTTTTTGTATGGCTTCTATCGTCAAGGTGGAAGTGTCTTTGAAACTGTTTTTGTTTTTGGAATATGTGAGCTGAATAAGTCTTACAATATAATTATAAATTGGCTAAATTCGAATTTATGCAAACTAGTTTTTGGGCAAATTTTCAAAGTGATCCAAAAAATATTTTTTTTTTGATCAAAAGAACACAATGAGGAAAATATCAAAAGAAGTTTTATTGAAAGAGTATATGATAATTAGGGCAGTTTCAACGGTACTTTTTTGTGGGTTTCTTATAAATAAAATAATATTAAAAAAGAATAAAGAAGATTTTTTGTGGGTTTTTTATAAATAAAATAATATTAAAAAGATAAAGATGAGAGAGAATGTCAACTATTAAGAGTGAAGGAAGACACTATTCTAAATAAGTAAATGATGTTGACATTTTCATATACTTAGTTTACAAGTGTCTTTTTTTATTAGCTAATATTGATTTTTGAAAGTAAAAAATAATTAAGTGATAAAATATTATAATTTTCTTTATTAAAGGAACTTGAGTAGTTTCTGACTGTTGAAGTTGGCTTTATATCTTTACTAGGGTAAACCCGCCCGTAGGGCGGACAAATAAATAAATTGTTAATAAAAATTTATTTAAATGTATGATTTATTTTAACTAAAAATAGCATTAACATTTATAAATTTCTTACAGCAATTTAACAAAGTATAATTATTTTGTTTCAGTTTTTCTTCTAATTTAACTATAACAATAAATCATATAGATTTTCTTTTAATTACAGTTGATTGGATTAAATACAGTGAAGTTATTTTTGCTTTCAGTTATATATTTGTTTCATGGATCAAATTATCTTTTATAGATTGTTTCTTAAAACCTATGATATACACGATATCAAAGAAAAAAAAATCATTATAACTAAAAATATTTTAAGATAAATATGAGAATATTGTTTATATTTATATATATATATATATATATATATATATATATATATATATATATATATATATATATATATGGGTTTGTTAGAATCTTATAGGTATTATGATTATTATATATCAGCATAATTGATTAGAATTTTGAAATAAATATAACCGACTTTTTGTCACAAAATAAATATTACTGACTAACTTATAAAATATAATCCTTGGAATAATTTTATTATATATGGACTTATATTGATTATAGTTTATTGTTGAATAATTTTATTCTTTTGTTTATTAGATGTTTATATATATATAAAGTTAAATTATGTAAACTGACTATGCTAATGATTTAGCATACATGTAGTAGACGATGAATATGTTTGTTACAGAAGACGGCTGCGTGGTGTTACACATGTTATTGTTGATAAAATTGTTTCTTTTGTTTATTAGAGATTCAAGGCAAGAAATCTCAGAAAAGGAGGAAACAATCGTTCTGCTTTATTGACTCTTCAGCAAATTTCAAATGAGTACTGATGCAGTTCAGGAATCTCAACAGCCGTTTTGGATTAGAGTTTCACAGAGTTTTCTTAAATCACAATACATGTCATCCACTATCCTCTTGTAAACCTCCACGATCATAATCCAGCAGATGACCAGCATCAGCAGCCAAGATATTGGCGAGCTTTGTTATTTCACATAAAAACTTAACGAAAACAGCTTCGTCCGAGTCATCAGCAACAGTCATCTCAAGACAACACCTAATAGAGAGGGTACAATGTCTTAGTTACATCTATATCTGTATAAAAAGAACAACAAAAATGGCTTTATACCTGAGACCACCAACGAGATTAGTCTGATTGCAGAACATGCATGCAAACAATGAGGCACTCCTCCGAAGTTTCTTTGCACACTTGGAGCAAGATATGTAGCACCATACATTTTCTGCTTTGATATGGGTGACTTACTCAGGCAGATAAATTCTATTTTCTGCAATAATAAATGTTAATCATAAACATAGCTTATAATGATGGTGGAGACAAACATATTAAAGGTCGCATGTGAGCCTGAGGCTCGGTTGTGATGATAAACTGGCAAAGCTCAGCTATTGTCAGTGGCTCAACCTTGGCAAAGCCTCTAAAAATGAAGCTGATGATGTAATCCCAGTGTCATTTATGACCAAACTGCAATGATAAGAGTATCCTGTGAGAGTATGTTCCATATCCCGTACAATGATGTAATAAAATATGAACGGTCAGTACTTTACTTGTAAAAGTAGCTCTCAACAAAAACTTCTGGAGAATATTGTTACAACAATGATCATAATCCCAAATATTTGAAGATAACAAAAACTTCCGGGGAATAATTCTTACGACGGAGACATGAATAAATTAATCTCCGGTGAAGAACTCTTAGGTTTAAAAGTTTCATAATCTACAACAAACAACGCGAGACATGATTAAAAAAACAGGAAAACAACATAATCAAGCCAGAATTACCTTGGCGTCTAGGAAGAGCATGTCGACTTCCATTAGCTCACCGCCACCCTTAATATTCATAGCTTCTCAGAACCTAAGCAAACGGACCACTGCAAATCGGCTAAGAAGAGGAGGAATTAGCCGTTATCGAAATTGAATTCTTAGAAAGCTTGTGAATGTGAAGAAGAAAATGATGCATTTCACAGGGTCAAGCATACCTTTTTATAGTTGGAATTTCTGGTGGAGTCAGTAAATGAGAAACATTGAAGGATAGACTGGCGATGGTTGAAGACAAAGTTGAAGACGACCCTTCGCTTGAGCGTAACTACAAAACGTTTACAGGTTCTTGTAATCAGGAAGATGAACAGAATCGTCGATTTGTTAATCTTTCAGAACTCCATTATTGAAGTCATATGTCGAAGAAAATGAAGAACCCTAAAATTCGAGAGGAGGCGCGTATTCCTTATCTGAAACCTAAAAGCCCATACAAAAAAAAAACTCAAACAGAGAGTAAATGAAACACATCGTTTCATTAAACAGTCCACGTGTCGGCTCCTAGAAGCTTGAATTTCTTAGCTGGCATCCTAGGTGTCTCTCTAAGGAGAGAGCAAACCTTTCTTTATAGTATTAGATATTAGATATTAGATTCTAGAGAAATTAGGATTTATGACCAAAGTAAATCATAAATTTTTAAAAAATGACTATAACAAAAAAAAAGTTATTTACTATTCTACCATTCATCATTTTTTCCTCTTGTTTTTTATTATTTTTAACAATTTAAAATAATTATTAAAACTTCTTATTAACGAAAATATATTTTTTTATATAACATGTTTTGATTTTTTAAATAAACATCTATTTATAAAATTTAATATGTTATGTTTTCTTTTGCGAAACTAGTATTATATTCTATTTAGACTATATAGAATAAGTAGAAATGTAACATACTTTCACTCTTTTTACTCTTTTTTTCTTGTATAAGACTGTGATGTTATATTCTATACTATTATGAGAAATAGAAATATAACATCTCTCTCTCTATCATGTACAAAACTGTGATGTTCAATTCTATATAGTACTAGAGCAGGTATGTGTTTCGCGCCGGATATTTAGTATTTGTAGAGAATAATGTTTAATATTTCTTTTATTTAAAATTGTAACTATTTTTGGTTAACATACAATTATTAAGAAAAATATCTTTATATATTTAGCATTTAATTAAATAGTAGAGAACCAATGATAAATCATATTTCTAACTTTGTGTTAAATTTTTTGTTTAATTACTTTACTTTTTATATTGGATTTGAAATAACTTACATGATGAAACAAAACAATCTTTCAAAACTAGTTATATATTAAAACATTAGGAGAATTTGTTAAAAAATCTAAATGTTTATAAACTTTAAGAGTATTTTTAATGGAAGAACTCCATAAGGTGTCTCAAGAACTAAGAAAAAAAGAGAAAAATACAAAAAGAGAAAAGAGAAAGTCCATAGTTTCTTTGTGCAGAGCTTCTAAGATAATCTTTAGATACTGCTATGACAATGGTGATGTCTGATTCCACATAATCCTTTTGTTTTGCTTTATTTTAAAATATTTCTTAAAACCTAACAAGTATTACATGATATGGTTGTCGTTTGATCATTCTCATTATTTAATCTCATGGTTTATTTAGTTGTGTATCGGTTATCAGAATATGGGGAATATATTACGTTTGCGTGCAAACCAATAGCTAAGTTACACATCAAATGAAAACGCATATAATACATACGGAGGGGAGATAACTCAATAACTCACATAAGTGTTAGTTATCCTCTATACTCTTTTGTTTTTATTCTATATAGTACTAGAGTAGATCTGCGCTTTGCACGGGATATTTATTATTTATGAAGAATAATGTTCAATATTTCTTTTGTTTAAAGTTGTAAGTATTTCTGGTTAAAATTACAATTATTAAGAAAAAATGTCTTTATACCTTTAGCATTTAATTAAATAGTAGAGAAACAATGATAAATCATATTTCTAACTTTGTGTTATATTTTTTGTTTAATTACTTTACTTTTATATTAGATTTTGAAAATAACTTACATTATGAAATAAAACAAAAACAATCTTTCACAACTAATTATATATTAAAACAAAAGGATCGGAGAATTTGTTAAAATCTAAATGTTTATAAACTCTAAGAGCATTTTTAATGGAAGAACTTCATAAGGTATTCTAAGAACTAAGAAAAAAGTGAAAAATAAAAAAAGAGAAAAGAGAAAGTCCATAGTTTCTTCGCGGAGAGCTTCTAAGATACTCTTTAGATACTACTATGACATGTACTTGTGTACAATTGTTCTGATTATTTCTTTTTAAAAATCAAATTTTAATTAGCCCATGATGGTTTGATGGTTTGATGAAATACTATTTTTTGTGTTTAGATACTCATGTGGAGGTCATAAACGATGGGGATGCTCTAATAATACAAACGCATATAATATATACAGAGGTGAGATAATTTCAGTAATTCACAGAAGTGTTAGGTATCCTCTATACTCTTTTGTTTTATATTTGTTTTTAACATATGAGGACATCCTTTATAAACTAAAGCACAAGTCACATGACCAATAAAATTTTGACATGTGTAATTAACTTTTTTTGAAAATATCAAATTTTTAATTTTAAATTATTCTGTAACTGTAAAAATCATATATTTTCTCAGACAACTACTACTATTACAGGTTAAAAAAAGAATTTTAACCTCCTATGTTAACTGCCACATGGCCCCCATCTCCTAAAAACCATTTAATTAACTGTTTTTATTTTTTTGTTGTTCTTTTATATATTTACTAGTATTTTCCCGCGCTATGGCGCGGGTGGTTAGTTTTTTTAATATATATTGAAAATTAAATTAAAATACTTTTTATAAAAAAAAACAATACATTTACTTAGGTCAAAAGTTAAGAATTACATGTAATAAATCAATTATAGTTTATCGTTATCTTTTAAATTATATATTGACAAAAAAAATAATAAATTTTAACAACAAAGTTATACATAATTTACCGAATTATACATAATTTACAGAATTGCGTAATTAAAAGACTAATCTAAATAGCTTTAAAAATATGATTAGTTACACAATTACATATTATTTTTAACATCTTATATTCCCCTAATTAGTCTAATTCTTATCCTGCTTAATCAACTATTTGCTTTTAAGTGTTACTATTTTCATATGCAAATCCAATAAAAAGAAAATATGTTTTTAAAGAATTCACACATATCCTACCACTATATAACAGAAAAATGTATAATGCAAATTGAATAACAAACCTAACATGTAAAAATGAGAAAGTCAACATAACAAAGAAGTGTGATAATTTGCATAAAGCCATAAATTATGGATATTGGATAATGTATACAGAAAATTGTAACAACTTACAATTATGATTAACTAATATAGCTATGAACAATTGACCTGATTTTGTTATCAATATATAGTCATCTTCACGTTTTTCAGTAGTAAAAAAAGTGATCCAGTCTTTTTTTTGCCCTGTAATTAACATAATAAACTAAAAAATATACTGAAAAAATTCAAAACATTAAAAATTTACCATGGTTAACTAAAATAAAAATATCAAAATTTTCATGTTCACTGTCTTTTTGTCTTCATATGAATAAGTCACTGAAAAAAACAAATTTCTAAATACTCAATCTTTCTTTTGTTTGTCAAAGAAAGAGATAATATTATTATTTACCTTAGAAATCCCTTATATAACAGTTTTATATACTTATTATTATTACTTTAATTATTGTTGATAATGCTATGATTTTCTATTATATTCCTCATTTAAAAGCTCCTTTAAAAAATGATGAAATACACGTAAACTATGAATTAAAAAAAGAGAAAAGAAACAAAGAAAATAATCAAATTAATTGCCTGAAATTCTATAAAAGATAAAAAAGTTATGTAGGTGGCATGATATCCATTTGAACGTGATGGTAGTAGTAATGTGAGAGAATATAGGGATTTGTTTTGGCAGTTCAAATCGCAAGATTTTCTTTTGTTGGTTAAAATTTTTTTTTTAACCTTTTTTTATATTTGTTTAACTTATCGATTTTTGCCATTATTTCATTTAATAGATTTTATTTTTGATTTGCATGTGTCATAATATGATTGGTCGAGTGACTTATGATTTAGTATATAAAGAATTGCTCTTTTTCTCAATTGTTTCTTCTTCTTTGTTGTTTTAGTTTGGTTTGAGTGTGACAAAGATATTTTAAAAGTTATTATTCTTATTTTTTTACATGATTCAAGTTGAGAATTTTATCAAAATACACTTCTTTTTAAAACTTAATATTTCACAAAATGTGAAAGATCAGAGCATTGTTTCACAAAATATAACTATCAAAAGCACGAAGTCAATCTCACTCTCAAAAACTAAGTAGAAAAGGTAAACACATTTATATTTTAAAATTATAATATCTAAAAATATGTTTAAATAGATGAAGTTTAACTTTGTTGAAATGTCTTATATTGAAAAGAGATAGTATTCAAGCTTCAATGAAATATAATTTGATAAAAAAGGAAACTAAGGAAAGAAAATTGATAGTTGCATTAAGATTTAATCTTTATTTTAGATTTAAGATATTAAAATATATTCAATTAAATTTTAATTTATCATAATTTCATTTATTTACTTATTTATTTTAGTCAATAAATTTGTATTTTATGTTTATTATGTTAATAATGAAGAGATTTATATTTTAAAAAAGTATTATTTACAAAAAAATAAATGTATCAAATATAATATTCTATACCATATATATATGTACCATTGTATTATCGAGATTTAAAAATATGTAACTAATATAAACGTTTATTATATAATTAGAATTTTATGGTCATAACGAAATTGATTCGTGCTACGCACAGGAGGTATACTAGTTATATTAAAAAAAAGCAAAAGTTTCTTTTTGTTATAGAAACAACACTTAGAGTCCGACTGGTGACCATTCTGGAAACAAGAGGAACAAATAGGAAATGAACATATATGAATAAAATAGCATTAAAGAAAAAAGTGGTTGTTACTTCTCCAATTTAACAAGGAATAATTTTGTTCTTTATTTCTCTATAAAAAAAATGAATGAGAGAGAATGAGAAGGACATTTTTTTTTGAGAAGGAAATTTTATTCCTTTTGAATGGTAATCTTTTTAGGAACGTTAGAAAATACCTTATTTCTCGTCGTTCATTAGTCACCATTCATACCCTTAGTGAAACCATATCAAAAGAACAATATGATAGTGATTTTTTGTAAAAAAAAAAACTCACTTCCTTAATCAACTTTTGTTTGGGTCTAAAGAAGATCATTCCTGATATGCCAAAGTGTAAGTGAAGGGTCAATATTCTAGTTCTTCATTTTTTTCTTTTTTTCGTTCATGTTAAACCTGATAAAACCAAATATTATTTTGTACTAGGGTAAGCCTGCGCTATGCGCGGGATTTACTTTACGTGTAAATATAATTATGTAATTGTATATTTTATTGTGTGTGTTATATAAAATTTTGAAAGATAAGTGTATAATAATGTTTATGATTTTTGACAATGTTACCATATAGAATGATTATGTATGTTAAGAATATTATGTTTGATTTTGATGTTTGTGTTTACGTTAATAGATCGTGGCATATAACATATTATAGTGGGTAAATGCGGTGTATTTAGTGCTCTCGTTATATTTTTTTTTGATAAATTTATATCCAAAATTATTTGATTAATTGTGGTTTCATATATTGAGTTATTAAAAATAAGCTTATGGTCTCTTGATTATCATTTATATGGATACATTGGGATCATGTTTACATTTTGTTATAGTTTATGTTAGGCTAAATATAAAATTTAAAAACTGAGTCAAACAGTAAAATTATAAATCTCATTTTTATATTATAAATTAACACTTAAATGCATAGTTATAGAATTCCGTTTTAAATATTTCTATTCGTTTAAGATCGTTGCATAGTTGTAACGAAAATACATTTAATGCATACATAATTTACGTCTTTTGAAGTTAAATTATATTTTTTTACTATTATGTAAATAGTTTAATTATTATTTTTTATTTTCTATTAGTTCTTAATTCTTACAGTTTTAATTGAATATTTTGTAGCTTTTTGTAAATAAATAATATTTTTAATATTTTTTTGATAAATATGGATAACTTTAATACTTAAAATAAGTTATTTTTATGAAACACAAAATATTCAACAAACAATAAAATGATGAAGATATATATAAATAATCTTTTCCATGTCGTAAAATTCCACTTATTTTTAATTTATGATAATAATTTTTTGTATATATTTTAATAGTTTTTTTTAAATAATAATTTTTATAAATTTAATTATTTTATGATCATGTCATGATAATCTATAAAAATATTAACTATTTAAAATTCTATAAAACAAATATTTTGTTTACATTCCAAAACAAACTTTATTTTAGTTTAACATATTTTTTAAACGATCATTTATATAATTCAGATTGATGCTTTAAAATATTTATAATATGCTTTGTGTATTTATTTATATTTTATACTTACTAAACTTATATTAAGCTATGTGACTGAATTTCTTTCTAAATATAATAATATATGAGAATTACAAATTTATTATAATACTCTTTTTATACATATCACAAACAAAAATAAAAAGTAACACATAAAATAATAACTATATTTCAATTCTTAGAATTACAACTCAATCCGTTATTAAGATGAATCACTACATTATATTCCAAATATTTGAACATGTTCGATAACAACAAGAATTTCACAAATGCTATTAAAAATACTGCGTAAAGTAACCATTAAAATTAAAGTCTTCTCCATAATATTATGATGTTCAAGTATAGTATTGGATGTTGTTAGCTTTCTCTGATAATACACAAAACCAACAAAGTAAGGCTCAAGAAGACAAATCAAACCAAACGGTACTGTGAGACGCAAATACATACTTTATTATGTCCCAGTTTGAGAAGGTTTGTTTTGAAATCAATAGCAACGCTTCCAAAAATATTGATGAAAGCTCTGATGACACAATCTCCTATGTTTAAAGAACGGATTCATAGATCATCTAAAGATAAAAATGAATGCAATCACAACCTCATGGTCTCATGTGATCTTAAAGTCTTTAAAATCTGCAAGAGAAAAACCAATCTAAACATATAACACAATAAGAACTACGTGATGGAAACTTCAAGAGATACAAACAAAAACACATGTTTGTAGCTTGGGTTATGTGATAAAAATAAAATTATCCATAAAACTTCATAGATTCTATTTTCAAGCGTTAAATCTATTGCAATAAAGATCAAATTGGAGATTAAAAAAAATTGAAGAGACAAAACAACTGTGAAGAGACGCTTGAGAGTTGCATATCCAGATTAATTCTAAACAACATCGAGGATAATAGAATGGTAAACATAGTAAAAGAGATACATAAGAGAAGATAATTTCGAGAGGAGGAATACTGATCAATTTATACTCGCAGAAACACTGACTCACCGATGTAAATCACGCATTCCCGATTTTATCGTGGTTGATTAAATTAATAGGATTAAACACTAATAAATCATAACTCAAACTGTTTCAGAAAAAGACAAAGATCAAGAGTCATTGTAGAACGATGAAGAGAAACAAACCCTAAAGTTTCATTTCTTTGCGTGTTGTGTCAACACGATTACGTAGGGCCGGGATTTTGGATATTCGATCCGGTGTCGGGTAGGAACCGTTTGGTTCTTGATAAATTGGTTATTTAGAAAATATATCCAGTGAGTATTTGATCGATTTACGGTTTGGTTTCCGACTGGTTTCAGGTCGGTTTGAATCTATATATTCGATTTGTGTTTATTTAAAAAAAAAAAATACAAAAAGTATAATTTTGGATAAATATTTGTATATTCGAACCAAATATATATTCATAGGCTGAATGTATTTACAAAGAAATTGAAGTGGTCCAGTGGTAAAAGTAATTGTACAATTTCTCTTTTAACCCAGTTTCGAGGCTCATGAAGTTCAATTTTTTTTTAAAAAGTTTAGTTGGGTATCTTAGACACGTTTCGACACCACATCGTTTGAATTAGTGATGTACAATCCCATATGGCAGCACGAGGAGGGAGAAAACCTTACTTTTTATATATAGATAGATAGATACTTATAGGTTATCAACTAACGTAGAAATTTATATACTTTGACTTCGTAGAGCATTTAGATGTGATTCCAGCATTGGTCCATTTTCATTTTACTTAGTTTCTATCCTTGTATATCTAAATATGTTTTACTTACTTTGAATTCTTTCATGCATAACATTTTATGATATATAGGTAAATGCATGTCACTGTCGTACAAACCTTATGGTGTTCTAAAAAATGTTTTAATCTTACTACATATGTGTTCTTTTGTTCTTCGGATATAATGGGCCGGCTCAAAAGACATTTTATCACTAGTCCATTGTATTTGTGCAATAACGCTAACGAATAGTGTCAAATGATGTAGGTTGATATTCTTGTACACACAGTGGTCTTAGGCGCCAATTGCTAAAACCAGTCTTTTTCTATAGGGACGCCTATTCCTAGAAAATAGAGACACATTTGCAATGATCTCAATTTTTATTATACCTTTTGTGCTTTTTTGTTGGAGTAATTGTAGATGCCTTAGTGATGATAATATGCATGATACTAATGATAATAGTGTATAGATTCATTTTAGATTGCATTCATAACGTCGATATGATTTGATGCTTGAAGTTATTTTTGTTTCATATATTAATGGCATGCATCATTTGTAAAGAGGACTAATTACTAAATTGTTCTTCAATAGGCTGAACTTGTATTGGGTTGATTGAGACAATTATTGGTTAGGCTCACACGTGTTTATTTAACATTTTATTCACTAAGTTTCGTGTAATAATTTTTTTTTTCAGTTTGTATGCTAACTAATTCGAAGCTTCGGACATTAGAAATGGTTCTTGGCGTATAATGTTGGTATAATATGTTGAGCCTCAGTATTTCATTTACATCATAAGTCCAGTAGTCCCCCTTGCGTTTTTTTGAAAATTAGGATTGGTGTTTCGTTTGATTTTGTATTGGTTGCTATTTTCTTGGTAGATGACTTAAACAAATTTTTTGCCCAAACGAAAAAGTGTAGTAGAGGAGATCTGTCTTAAAAGAGGTTAAGGAGAGGCTATGTTAGATGATATGAATGTTGATAGATGCGTTACTAAGGTGGTTTCAATAAGTTAGTGGTAGAAATGGAATTACGAAACAAACGAAGAAGGCGAAAGTTTTGAGGGAGCCTATGCTGGTCTCAAAAGTTGGGCTGAAAGCCCACAAAAAAATTAAGTACACTCAGTTTATATTGGGCCAGTTCAGATGTATAGAATCTTAGAGTTAATATTCGCCCATTCAAATGGAAAAAACTTTTAAAATATGTTAAAACCTTATCTAACATATGGGGTTGTGGGTTCTTAGGATGGGGTTGTTATCGTAATATAAGAACCGTCTCTTAATTTTAACTAAAAAAAAATTAAGAAACGGTTCTTATATTACGTTAAGAACCTCACACCCTAAAAACTCCACAATAATCATGTTCTAACAAAGAGCTAACACTATTTTAATTAATTTTTCAGATATCATTGTTTATATTATAAATAAAGAGTTTTGAACCATACATTTATCATCAGATCGTCAAGCAAATAAATTTGAAAAGGAAAATACCCAATTAACATTAGCATATTTCTTTAGCTTTTTTGGCGAATTCTAGTCCAGTCGCAACATAAGATCCGAGAAGATGAAAACAAATCCCATTTTGTATATTAACTCATCTTCTACAGCTATTCCAATGTCATGATGATATATGTCATGCAATATTGTGAGTAAGAAACATGTGTATTATAGCAATTTTGACGATATATATGGTTGAAAAAGAATCAGAACATATCATGCCTATATTGGTATCATCAAAAGGGAAATCAAAAGGCTGTGGAATCCTTAGCTTCTGCTTTTTTTTTTCTCGGAGTAAAAGAAGAGAGATCAATCGATCTCGTTGGCACATTCAATACCGATTCAACTAACCCATTTCACGTTTTGAAGCAAATCAGGTTTGTCCCAAGCTACCTAAACAGGGGAATGTTTCAGCGTTTGCAAACACGGGTTTTGTTTGGTAAAGGAAGACACTTTTGTGTAATCTATTTTATTAACATTATAGATAGAATGGTATTTGATTGTTGTGTGTGTCATACAAACGCTGACGTGCTTATGACGGACTGCAATATCCATTTAGATGGTAAGTTGACACAATTCTCAAGCTTTGGGTATTTTGTTAATACTTTTTCTATTATGGTTATACCACAAATTCACCCTTTATTCTATAGATATAAATATATTTTAAATTTTTGATTTTCTACTTTTTTTTTCAATTTTTCGAGTTTCTTTCTTTTATTTATTTTTAAATCCAAAAATTACTTTTGAAAAATAATTTTAAGTTATTATTTGAATTTAACTCTTGCTTTTTTTAAAAGAATCGTAAATCTCATCCTCCTAAACTTCATTTATTAAATTTAAACCTTATGTTTGTATTAGTTTATCCTAAATGTATAAATGTTTTTTACTTCTTTAATGTAACATATTTCAGTCATATTGATTGAAATCTGTGTGCTATATTTATGATTAAAACTTTTAAATTTTATCCTAGGTTTTTTTTGTTTATATTATAACATATGAATATGTAAACAAAACTTTACCGAGTATATTGTTCATAACTAAAAACTATTTCACTATTTTTTTCAAAAAAAAATACTGAGTACTGTTCATAATATTGAAATATTTTTAGAGTAATTTTGTGCATGTTTATAAGTTTTGGTCATAATCATTCAATACTAATCCTAAAGACTGTATAATTTCAGGCTGAAGACATGTTGACGAAGTGGAATATTGAGAGCAACGATGGTACTATGAAGTAGAAACCAATCTTTAAGGAGGTTTCGAGAATTATGGGTCCCAACAAATCTTAAAAAGGATGAGACTTTGGATAAGTTGTATTTTAGATTGATAGACAATTCAAAAAAATGAATATCTATATGTATGTAAGATGAAATAAATCTTTTGTAAGAAGTTGATAACGTTTCCGGTGGCCGATGGGCAACTCGCCACCCCCTTCCTTTGTTTTTTGTTTATCTTTGTAACATATTATATATATTTTCTATTGCGGATAATATCTTCGCTTCGCTAGACGATTTTGTGGTGTTTCTCAAGTCAATCTGAGTTGTGTCTATTTGTTTCTCTTTTATTTCTGTGTTGGTTTGAGATTAATAAAAATAAGGTTCTTTTGATTGGAGTTATGTTAAGCTTCATCTCTCCTGGAAAAATTGGATTTATCCCGATTGTCGCTTTATACCTCTTTCTCTTAGCTGAGAATCATTAATCTTTACTTCAAATGATATCAATCTTTGCTTTAAATCTTAAGCAAAGTAGTCAAACGAGGTTAAAGATTGAGTTTTGCATGTATGTCTTCACGATCTATTCCAGTTAAAGAAGAGTTGAAGCTTGCCTTGTGTGAGTGTTTCGATGAAAACCTGATTGAAATCGATTGAAGCGTCTTGGAGTTTTATCACATATGGCGAGGAAGATTAGATATGTGGAAGTATAATGGTTAAGAGAGTGAAGCATCAAATTGGTGTCAGAAATAGAGACTTGAAGTTTCTGAAAGAAGGACAAATCTATAGCAAAAGATGAAGAAGACAGAAAAGCGTCATCAGAGAATTCACGGCGGCGAAGCTTCACGGTGGTGAATTTGCTATTTCATCCAAGATTGATGAGCGTTTCCCACGTGTTTTGGTGAAGACCTAGAAGCTTGCACGTGGCAGAGCATGAACTTTATCATTACCGCTTTTCCAATGGATCTAATTGTAATTTGCTATTTGGACCTTTTATCTGATCCAATTTGTATTAGTGGTTTAATGAAAACCAAAAAGTTGATTAAAAAAAAAGATCTTTGTAAAATATCATATTTGTGATGTAAGACTAACAAGTTTCAATGTTTGCTAAACTATAAAGTATTGACTAGTTTGCAGTGTTTCTAATGAAGTCGGATGGACCATAATCCATAATGGCAAAACATGTTGAAGCTTTCTGTGACAACCTGTCCTGCGGATTCCAGATTTCACAGTGCTGCAGCGCACTGACTCTAATCCTTCACTGTGGGAAGAAACGTCTCCATATCCATCGGTAGGTTATTGATGCGCTTGACTTCCTTTCACATCTTGTGAATTGACATGGATTTAAGCATCATTCTAGTTCATATTTTGATCATTTAATTAGAATTTAGACATAATTAGATTGCATTTCCATGCATATGTCCCTATGAGGTGTTGGAGTATTCTATTGTAGCATTTGGAGGTATTTGGAGCAATTTTGGATCAAAAGAAGTGAACATTGAGCATTGGGTGAACAGAGCCAAAAATGAAAGTCATAAGTGTCAGAGCGGCCTGCTGGAACGGGTTGATGCACCAGGTGTGAACCAAAGTTGGCTGTTGGAGCGGGTTGATGCACCAAGTGTGAGCCAGAGCGGGTTGCTGGAGCGGGTTGGTGCACCCGCACATCATTTTTGTTTGGTTGAATTGTTCTAGAGCGGGTTGGTGCACCTGCTGTGAATCAGAGCGGTCTGCTGGAGCGGGTTGGTGCACTAGGTGTGGCATTTTTGCTTGGTCAAATTTTTATGTATTTTGGGGCTTTCTCAGACTTGTTACCTGGGTCCACTAGGTTTTTAAAAGTCCTATAAATACTATCCAGTCCTAAAAAGTGGAGGGAACCTCATTTTTTAAAAACTTTGTATAATCTTTTATTACATGATTAGCATATAGATTATTGTCACGGAAGTGGATTAATCTATTTGAATGAGATCTAGACCTATAGACTTGTTGATTGCTTTGTTTGAACGTTCTAGAATGAACCTTGATCACCTTATATCAATTATCTTGTCCATGGATCCATTCTTAATTATTGATTAGTTCTTGCACTTATTTCTTGATTGAAATTGAGATTATCTTATTTATATTTCTAGGATATTATTTTGTTACCAACCAATCATCTTCCTATTCGTTTAGATTAAGAGACTTTGTGAATTCTTAATATTATAGATCTTTAGTTCCTTGTGGATTCGATCGTAAAGTACTACATCGATATACCATTCGATTGTGGTAGTGTGCACATTAGGTTAATTGACTTGTGGTAAAACGCATAAATCATCACTCGAACCCAAGACCTCACCCTTTAACAATCTTCTGAATAACTTCAAAAAACTATTCTAAAGGGTACCTATACGAATTGTATGAGGAAAATCTAAGTTGTTATCGGTTAAAGGGCTAATGCAGAGGAACATATATTTTTGGTTTTTGGTGCATGTTTATCAATTGGTTTGTTTCATGGACCAATTATCAGACTGATGTCATGACTACTTATGCTAATCCAATTTAACTACCTACTCAACATCTTGATCTTTCAGTACAAAGATAAGAGTCTCAGGGGTCCTTAATACACATACACAACCTTAAAGTCTTATTGAACACAGTAAGGGACCTTAAGAGAATTAAGTATATTTTGAATTGTGACATAACAAATTCCTAATTATTGTGGCAAAGTGTTAAAAAGATTTTCTGAGTCCGACGACCATGAGAGCTTACATGTCCTGGTTGCGAGAGCAATCACCGTAATAAATAAGTTTAAGAGAGAAACGAAATGGACGTAAGAGTCATGTCTAGTTTAAATTGACGTAAGAGCATGATTAAAGGAGTCTCTTAAGGGGGTCTCTTGCACTGTTCGCGGGGCCCACTGACATGTAGGGCCTGCGAACAGTGCAAGAGACGGTTCCAAAAACTCTTAAATAAAAACTGTCTCTTGCACTGTTTGCGGGCCCTATTAATACGTGTCGGCCCGCGATTGATTATTTTAAAAAAAAATCTGAAAAAAAATCTGAAAAAAAGAAGTTAAGAACCCCTCTTTATTCTTAAGTAAAGGGTGAATCTCATGCGTAGGGTTCAGGGATAATCATGCTCTAAGAGACCTGGTAAGGGTAAGCCCTACTTCGGGTGGGTCCATCTAAGACTACTCACGTCCAGTTGTAAGCAGAATTTCAAAATGTAACTGCTACGTGGTTTGCTTGTTTGGTGGGGTATCAGTCTCTCTTGGTCGAATCAAATTCTTCTTCATATATCTTTATGTTGTCTTTTTAGTAGCTAAGACCATGTGCATTCGCTGGTTCTAAGGGGACGTTTTACAAAAAAAACACTGATGGGCCCCACAAATTCTGAAAAAAATCGATCACAGAAGAGCTCAATTAAGGATCGACTACTCATGGATTTTTGTACCAATCGCGGGTTTCACTGACAAGTGGCGGCTCGCGATTGGTACACTTTATAAAATCTTTTTTTTAATCAGGAAAAAGAAAAAAAAATTAAAAAAAACCCCTTTAAAGATTTTATGGGATAAACATGCCCTAAATATCAATCTTGATCGAAATATAGATTGAAGAGTCAAGCAACGTGAATGTTACTTTAACTCTTATCATCGTTATGCTTTATACTCTATACTAGTATTCTATCCCTATTTCTTACGAAAAAACGATAGGTTGGAATATTTTTTAAAAACTGGGATCAATTTTTTTTTTGTTTTTGAATTAATTGTTTTCTTTTTTCAAAAAATATTTTTTTGTGTGTCAAAATCTGATTAATTAAGTAATTTGAAATGTGAGTCAAAAAATACTGAGAAAAATTAGAAAATAAAGCAGTTAGAATTGCATGAAAGTATGAAATATTTTTTTTTTCTTTTTTCTTTTTACAAAATTTTGTCAGGTATCGAGTTTTGATTCGTCAAGCGACTTGAGCTTTATTATTTAAAAGATATATATATTGTTAAGTTGTTTTGGCGGCAAAACCAAATCACACATACCAAGTTTCTTCTTCAATAGTCATTTTCCAAATGGTCAAACCATATTTCCGTGTTTCCTCCATCTTCTCTTTCATATATTGTCTCTTTATCTTCAACAGTCTTGTTTCTCTTCCATTTCCTCTTCCAGACCAAATTGAGATCCTTCTGGCTTTTAAAAACGAATTTCCAATCCTCAAATGCGACTTCACAAAGTGGCCTAACTCAATACAAACGACAAAATCTTGGACCAGCAAAGACGCCAAGTCTTTTGATGGAGTTGTAGTTGATATGGAAACTGGTGTAGTGACAGAACTACTTCTATTTTCTGCATGTCTCGATCAGTGGCACTCTCAGTGCTAATAGTAGCCTTTTCAGATTTCACCACCTCAGGTGAGGTACCTCGATCTCTCTTGCAACTACTTTGACTCGTTCCCCGAACTTGGCAAACTCACAAACTTAGAGGTCTTGTATCTTTCTGATATGGGCTTAACAGGTGAAATTCCTTCCTCTAGCCTAATTAACCCTCTAACGGACTTAAGCCTTTCAAAAAACGAGTTTATCTCTTTATTGGAAACGTTCGTTGTTCTACCTACATTGTTCTCTTCTCACCATGCCTTTCCTGTTATTTCTTTATTTCACTACAAGAAAACATTAATGTTGAGACTTTTTTTTGCAACTACAATTGGTAGTTGCAAGATTTTGTGACTAATTTCTAACTAATCTGTTGAATCCGAAATCGGTAACCCTAGGTTGGATATCGATTTCGATTGTGGATTTCTCGAAGAAACGATTAAGAGAAATGAATAAAAGAGTTTTATTGATGAAAGATCGATTTGGTCTCAAGAACAAAGTTTGAACAAAGAATCAGTAATAAGAACCCTAATTTTAGCTTGTTCTTCAAGTTTTTTCGTCCATGTTCTCTTCACAATCTCCTCCTATTTATACGCCTTCCTTCTGCCGAAGTCGGTTCGATAAGTCTTCATGGGCCGACTTTGTCATCATGATGGGCCGACTTTGTCATCATGATGGGCCGAGTTCACACTTAAATGGGCCTACGTGGGTAGATGCAATCTATCCCAAACAATAAGTCCCCCCAGTTCATCGAGTTGACTACTCGGTGAATTTCGTTAACTAGGTGAATTTAAAGATGATCTCGGTCCATATTCTCGGCAAACTTGTAATAGCTGGATTGTTGCCGATGTCCCCCTAGTTGAAGAATCGAACTCGATCCCGGTCTTCGTTTACTTGCTTTTATTAGATTCTTCTTTTATACCTCCCACTTCGCGCCGCAGAATAATGATTGAACTTTTTTGAGATTCGGAAGTAGTGGGACACGTGTCATCATCAATAGGGCTCTAGACCTAATTATGATAACCGCTCGTCTTCCGCGCCGAGATACTTATAAAAGTCTCGTAACGTCGCCACTTCTGCTCATTCTTCTGCTGCTCATTCATTTGAAAGGTAATTCTCTCTGCTTTCTCTCTTCTTTCTCTCTCTACTTTTCGGTTTTCCGGTCAAAATGTCTTCCCCTCTCCGCCGGTGTTCTTTGAAAGGAAAAGCGGTTGCCACTGGTTCCGATTCAGAGAGCTCTGGTTCGCCGTTGGTACGCAGACCAAGGACTATAGTGCTCGGAGGAATGGACGATATGAGGCCGACTAGCGCCAATCTGGCCTTACTCGATGATGCCGAATGTGATCTCGTTAAGTACAGCATAGAGCTAGAAGATCGAGAAACAACTGGTCATGCTCCTGTAGATGACGCGGAGCAGGATGCTGAACTGGCTTCAGATCGGCCGACTTCCCCTTGTACAGATATCGATTCGTTGGTTAAAGATAAAAGTTCAGCCGAAAAGATTGACTTCGCTATGGCCGACTTCCTTCCTATGCGGTGGACAGGAACCGACTTCGAGTTCGACGAAGAAATTGATCCAGAACAAGAACGAACCCTTAGCGTCAAAAAGAACCAAAATTGGGTGAATCATCTTCCAACCAGGTCTTCGTTTAAGAGTGTGCGAAGACTAATCTTCCAAACGAACCCTCCTCATGGGTTATCCTTTCTTATCCCATCAGAACATCAACGACCGTGGACTCCTCCAGCGGGATACGCTACAGTATACAAATCATGGTTCACGAACTGCTCTCTCTGGTGGCCGTTGCCCGAGTTCCTAACAACGTACTGTCATCGGCGGAAGATCGCTCTTGGTCAGTACACCGCGAACGGAATCAGAATCATGGTCACCCTAACGGTTTTGGCTTCCGAGTTAGGGATAACTATGTCGGTTCGTCTCTTCGAAGAGCTCACAACGCCAAGTATTACTGGCAGGACGAGATTCTTTTACGGGAAGATGGTCCATAAATACAATGTGATTACCGGAAAACCGTCTAAGGTCAACTTCCGGAATCATCGGTACTTCTATGTCAAGATCAACGAGGCCTCCTTCGAAGACCCTTCGATAGTTTTAAACGGATATTTCAATGCTAACATTGGTACGACTTCGTCCTTCTTATTATTGCACTTCTACTGATCTTCCTTCATCTGTTTCTTCTTTGTTGCAGATCGTCTCTCGAAGTGGTCTCACGGCGGTACTGAGTCCTTCCTTGAAGAAGTCGAGGCTATCAGAACTTTGAGTCATCAGCATTGGCCGGATATCAGTGAAGCTCGTATCCAAGCTGCTTTGAAAAGAATCAGTAAAGGTAATACTTAAACTGTTGTTGCCGACATGCAAGATCTCAGTATCTCGATTCTGATAGTTTAATTTCTGAACAGCCGACGATCAAACCGAGATCCAATCACATTCTGATAGTTTAATTCTCTCTGTTATGAAGATGCTGAAAACAATGGAGAAACTGATCAAGAAAGTTGACAAGAAGGTTGACCAAATGGATGGGAGATTGGTCCCGCTAGAGGCGTTTGTGAAGGACTTTGAGAAAAAGAAACAAAGAAAGAAGTGAAGAACTTGTTTCTTTTGTGCATCTAGGTGGAGGTTGTTTTCTAAAGTAGACAGATTAAGTGTGTTTGATGGTTTGAATTGTTTTCGGAAGTAGACAAAACTCTCTGCGTTTGGTGGTTTTTGTTGTTTAAAACTTGGTTATGACTAATATTTCGGTGTAAGATAGAATGTCTACAAAAATAGTTATGTGATGTTGTTTTGTGAAGTAGGACAAAAGTAGTTACAACTACAAGAGAAAAGAATCCAAACACAAACAGGAGAAAACTTAACAAACCAACGTTTAACATAACATAAGTTTTAACATAACACATAACATAACATGAGTGATAAGATAAATTTTTAACACATAAACGACACAAAAACTCATATAGAACCGAGAATCGCAAATTGAGAATCTCATGGACGGGTAATAAGCCTCTTAAGCTGTGAAATCTCTTCAGCCATATCATTAACCTCCATCCTTAACTTCTTAATTTCTTCCTGAACACCAAAAACCCATGGTTGACAAAAGTCCATCCCATCGTCCTGCACACATAGTATTACGCATTTAATTTTACTCAGTATAACGCTGTTTCATTCAGTATCACGCATTTAGTTTCACCTAGTATAACACAGTTTGACTAAGTATTACGCGAATAACGAAGTTTAAATACGTATTACACAGTTTCACTTAGTTTTACAATGAAGGTAAAGATAGACGACAATTACCTCGTATTTCTTGCAGGTGCAGTACCTACTCGCATGTAAGGTATCAGAATTTGATGGATACTTCGGATTAGGAGAAACATTAGGCATGATTTCACCCCCATATGGGCAACTGGTTGGAATCCCATATTGGGTGTCGCAAATGAACCCTAGCATGTTATAGTGTTCTCAACTTCTTTATCTCCTTCATCTCCTCATACGGATGAGTCATGATGCAAAAGGAAAGAGCGAGAGCTTTCAAAGAGTGAAGAGAGGATAAACAAAGTGAAAGGAGAAAGAGAGTGAGAGGAGAAAGAGAGTAGAGGAGAGCTCGGGATAGAGAGAGATAGAGAGACATGACTAGACAAATGAGCAGAAGAGAGCAGAGGGAATCTACTTTTTTGATCCAAAAGTTGAATATTTTGGTGTTTTTTTTGTTTAGGCGGCAAATAAATTTTTAGTTTTCCCCCAAACATTTTTTCTTAG
The DNA here is from genome assembly GCA_012274485.2 of Sinapis alba. Lineage (NCBI taxonomy): Eukaryota > Viridiplantae > Streptophyta > Magnoliopsida > Brassicales > Brassicaceae > Sinapis > Sinapis alba. The sequence goes on along the minus strand of MU107716.1, from coordinate 16,939 downwards.
TTATACATAAGTTTTTAGTTTACCAATATTCTTCATAGTTCTACTTTCCGTGATTTCAACTCTTTTTAGTTTTACCTATCATTTTAATTTATTAAGTTAGTTTTACTTTTTATTTTACTGCATTATCATGTAAGCATATGTGATTAATGCAATAATATGTTTGAAATTACGGTTTTTGTAGAATACTCTTTTATAGGTTGGTCTTATTAAGAAAATGTTCTTGGAAAGATAATAGAATGTATAAGAAAAAATGTGAAACAATCAGTTTTTTTTTAGTTTGAGTTTTGTAAGTATATGTTATTTTGACTAATCTGTTTTCAGTAGTAGTATGTGTTATATCAAGAGTTGAATACTAATTTACGTTCAAAAATACACAATCTATGAAGATAAAACACATAACATACTAGTAAGTTGTAGTATTCCGTAGTTTTACCGAAGATAAAACACATAACATACTAGTAAGCTGTAGTATTCCATAGTTTTACCGAATATAAAACACATAAATAGTTTTACAACACAACCGATGAAACCAACATCAATAATATCCAAACAAAAGATCTAGTTTGATTCACTGGGAGGATAACGATGACTTCCAAACAACAACCAACTAAACCCAAAATTTATCCTCAGACGCCTTACGTTTTGTGTCCTTTTACGCCGTTTTCCAACATATGAATTTCTCTTATCCTTTTTTCTCCCCTTCCTCTTGAGGCGATTCGGAGGTATGATCTGAAGCTCTTTGATGTGATCTGGTATATTCCAATCAGACATGTCCGATACAGAATAAATGGTCTTGTAATAAGCCAATGCGAGAAGTTCTGTCCAATAATATTTTGAGCACAACTCATGATAATCTAAGTTGACCTCACGTTGACGACCAGGAGCAGCATCAACCTCAAGGAAATATAAGTAAGCAGCAAGTCCGTGTTCATAATCATATACCTTGCAGGTACATCTCTTTGTTATCAAGTTCACCAAATAACCTTTCCCATCGTTAGTGTCGGTTACTTTGTACTCAAGCTCATTACTATTCAGCTCATGCACTGGTGTTTTCTCAGCTTTGCCCTATAGTTTGTGCAAGTGGATCTCAACAAGAGGAACCAGTTTGGTATCAATTGATCCAAACACGGTGTCCTTCCTATGTTCATTAAACCAGTCAGATATATTTTGATGATTGTATCCAACATTGGTATTAAAGTATACCTTCTTGCGTCATCACAAATACGAACAAATTCTCATCATCACAAATAGTAACTCTGCCTCACATCCAACCACCATCGGCATATACCTCAACGCCAGTTTTACATTCTTTTCATCCAATGTAAGCTTTTTTTATACAACCTTTCTTCTAACATTGCCAAAGTTGTTGTCTTAATGGTTACACTATAAATGCGACATTTGAATTTGAATGTACGCTCACATATTTTGTCATTGTATCCTGCATAAACAACAAAATAAAGTTTTAGTTTTACCAGTTGTTCTTAGTTTTACCAGGTTTTCTGCAGTTATACCTACTTATCTACAATTATACTTATTATACTACAATTATCAGTTCTACTAGGTTGAACTAGTTATGCTTCAACTAAAACTCAAATTAAGGTTTCAGGCACTATTATGATCAAGATCTCAATGCCAAACTACTGGCAATTCAATCTCATACATTCAACTATATGCTTGCACTGTATATCAATTTCATATACAAATCAACCCATAATCAATATGGTTATAACACCAATGTACATACCAAATTCATCATATCCAATTACAAACTCTAAAATCAATTTCTATCCAATGCAGCTCCAAGAGGAGAGAACAACTAACATGCATTTTAAATTGGCCTCAAAAGAGGTTCGCCGGTGAAGATGTTGTCGTTCGGCTGCGTCGTCAGAGAAGCTAACAACGTTAATAGTATATTAATTGTGAAGAGAGATTTTAGGAGCTCTATATGGAAAGGGGATCTGCTTTCTATTTTAATTTTATATTTGTTATTGTTGGAATAGTTTAATTGAATCTGATACCAAAACTGACCAATCTTTTAAACTAACCAAACCCAAACCATTTTTTTGGTACCAAAATCCAATCTAACCGAATTTTTTTATTTATTTTTTTAAACCCACGAAAGGGTATTTACGTCTTTGACATTTAGGAGCACCGGAGGAGTTGCCTCAGCTCAAAACGAACAATATTTTGGTTGTATGTTGCAATTGCAAAGCCCACACTTTTGATTCTTCTGTGTCAATTTCTCCAAATCGGTACCGAATTGGTGCATCTTCGATCGATTCTTCAAGATCTCAAACCTCCAGAATCATGCTTTCGTTATCCTCTTCTTCGCTGCTTCGTCCAAGTTTACACTTCCATGCTTTTTCCGACCAATCCGTCGCTATGTCTAGAAGAAGTATTAGCTCGTTCCGTCGGAAAGTCCTTTGCTGTTCCACCGCCACCAAATTCCATGTAATTTCACAAAGTTACTGCAATTGTAGTTCGAAGTTGATTTGAGAGTTTTTGATATCTGCAGAATCTATCAAAGTCAGGAGGAGGTTTGCGAGAGCCTGTGGATGATTCTGATGTTTTAATTGAATGTCGAGATGTCTACAAATCATTTGGGGATAAACATATCTTGAAAGGTGTTACCTTTAAGGTAATGTTGTTGATGATTTGCTAAAGGATATTTACTCTAGCTTTAGGCATTTGATAAGATTTTACGAGGTTATCTTGTTCTGGGTCTTTAGATTATGTATAAAGCCTTCAGACTTTTACAATCAAATCACATTCTAAACTGTTTTTTGTTTGTTTGTTTGTAATGCAGATTAGACATGGCGAAGCTGTTGGGGTGATTGGTCCTTCTGGGACTGGAAAATCGACCATTTTAAAGATCATGGCTGGTCTTCTTGCTCCCGACAAGGTCTCCAAGTCTTTCCTTTTCTTTCCCGTAGCCTTAGATTGTCTCTGATGATTTGGTATTGCTCAGGGAGAGGTTTACATACGAGGGAAAAAACGAGCTGGTTTGATAAGTGATGAGGAGATATCAGGTCTTCGTATTGGCCTTGTAAGTGCTCTTCTTATAGTAATTCCTCATGAGTCGTGAATTTTTTCGGGTTTAGAGTTTATTTATCTAATGGTTTTGTTTTTCAGGTTTTTCAGAGTGCAGCTCTCTTTGATTCTCTTACAGTTCGTGAAAATGTTGGTTTTCTACTGTAAGTTGTTATCATCCTTTACCGTCTTCCGACATCACCTCATTTTTCTAGCCATAAAAGTCTTTTATTGATTAAACCTTTCCATGTTAACTAATTTCAGCTATGAAAATTCAAAAATGTCCGAGAATCAAATATCTGAGCTTGTGACACAGACCTTGGCGGCTGTTGGTTTGAAGGTATCCTAATTATCACATCAGTTATGAAAGATTTGCTTCAAATGAATGATTGTTTACGCCACCTAGAAACATATGATTTTATTCTCTTCTAATAAGATCAGGGTGTTGAGAATCGACTGCCTTCTGAGCTATCTGGTGGGATGAAGAAAAGGGTTGCTTTAGCTCGTTCACTTGTTTTCGATACAACAAAGGAGGTCATAGAGCCAGAGGTAATCCACTTCATTTCATGCATTTGTATAGTTCTTGATGAATGTGTAACTCATTCCTCTTCTTAGGTGCTCTTGTACGATGAGCCAACAGCTGGACTTGATCCCATTGCATCAACTGTAGTTGAAGATCTAATACGTTCTGTTCACTTGACGGGCGAGGAGGATGCACTTGGAAAACCTGGGAAGATCGCATCTTATTTGGTTGTTACCCATCAACATAGCACCATTCAAAGAGCTGTAGACAGGTTCTGATGATAGCCCACATTCTTGAAATACATGATATGGTTTTTCTTTCATCCCTTGAGAAGTTTGGTGTCTTCTGTTCAGGTTATTGTTTCTGTATGAAGGAAAGATCGTCTGGCAAGGAATGACACATGAATTTACAACCTCAACAAATCCAATAGTTCAACAGGTCAATTTTCTCACATTTTCACTTCCAATTTCAAACAAGAATGTTTTGTCAAGAGACATGGAAGTACTTCAACGGCAGTTTGAGTGTCATTCATTTTTTGTTGTTGTATCTCTCAGTTTGCTACAGGCAGCCTTGACGGACCAATTAGATACTAAGGGACACAAACCAAGAAGTGGCGGTACATTGTCTAGTTCATGGCAACATATATACCTTGAGTTGAGTTGTGTGAGACTCCTCTTGCTCCTATTAAGATTCTAAAGAACCTAGATTCTTTATTTCTTCCAAAACAAAGCTTAAGCCTACTTTTAAACACTTTTTTTTTTTATCTTAGTAGCTCATAGATCAGGTAAGGATTGTAAGTTGAGATTTCTTGTTTGAAGTAACAGTAATGCGTAGATGAGAATTATTGGGTTTTAAAGTGCGTTGAACAAGACCATGTTTCTGGCAAACATACTCCTTAAGTTAAGATGTATATGCAGCCTCCTCTAACAAGATTCTTACAAGTGTTCTAAAACAAAGCATAAGCCTACTTGTAAAACAGAAGCAAGAGTTTAATGCAGACACGAGTGCAAAGAACAGGACTTGCATTCTCAGACAAAACTGAAACTGATACACTTATGTAACTCTAATCAAAGGCTCTCTATCTATACTCAAACAGTAGAAGAAAAGAAAAGAAAATTTCAGCTACCCAACTTGAAAGCATCAACAAAGAGACCCAAACAAACACCAGCTTTCCAGAAATTCATAAAGACAACAAAAGACTGCAACTTCCCAGAAGAAGATGGCTTCTTCTTCTTCTTATACATAAGCATACCGATTCCTTCAATGGCAGCCACGACGATACCCGCGACAAGCACGTCCCAATCACCGGTTTGGCCAAGAATCGTAGCTAATGCGTTAGCAGTGTAGAAACCAAGAAGCAGTAGAAATATCTTCATGGGGAAGTTCTGTCTTGCAGAGTTTATCTTCACAAGCAGCTGTTTGCCTAAAGCAAGCGCGATTCTGCCTAATCTAGTGCTACCTAGACCTGTTCTGTCTCCATCAATCTCCTGTCCTCCGTTATCTCCCGGAGGAACTGAAGAACCTGTGTCTAACGCAAACGCGATTCTCGGATTTGGTCTTCGAATCTGAAAACTGTTAGAGAAGTTGTAGAGAAAAACTTTCAGTGCCAAACCAAAACGAAATACCCTTTTAAACCCAAACTCAAAAAAAAAAACGGTACCTTTTCATGGGATTGATCCTTGTGTGGAACATATTTATCATAAAGGATCGACCTTTATCAATTTCGATGATTGATAAGGATGATACTAAGATGCGTGAAGCTTGAATTTGAGATGCCATGAGAACCAGGACTCAAATGCGAGAAGCTTATTGCTTGGAGGGAAGGAGATTTTACAGAGACGCGACGCGGTGGAGAAATCGTCTCAATTTCCCCTGGATCTATTTTTTAAAGCTTTTTTTTTGTCAACATTTTTTAAAGCTAGAATCTCCTTGTTATAACTTTATTTCCTCTAACAATTATTTTTAAATAAAATAAAATGAGTGAAATACTAAGAAATCAGTTGTAATTGACAATATATACAAAAAAAACTAGGATCAAATCTATACATCTAGTGACCCGTCATATCTATATGGGTAAATCAACCAAACTTTAAAATCATACGCATTTCTAATCACTTGTTCCATAACTTTACTTTTATTTACTTTTTCTCTTAATTTTTCTATCTCGACTTTCCAATTTCTAAAGAACTTTCTATCTCTCTCACGAAATAGGACAACTAAGAGAGCAAACGATCTCGTCGGAGCAAACCAACCACAACCATCGAGAGATAAGGTTCTTGACTCTTTCAATTTAGATTTTGAAGGGTTGTAACCCGTAAATTCGCGACATTTGGAGTTGAATCGGTCTCATTCCGTCGTGTCTCTCTCTCTCGATTTGGTCTCATTCTGTCATTCTCTTTGTAGGAAGTGAAAATAGCAAAGACACGATGGACTAAGAAGAAGAGAACGAAACCACTGAAGGATATAACTTCTCCTTTAAAAAAATTTTAGAGGTTGAGGTTGAGATTCTGAAGTCAATTGAGAAAGAGAACGAGATCAAAGCGCACCCTGATAAAGAAGATGAAGAGAACGATAACAAAAACAACCTTGTTGAAGATGAAGAGAATGAGAACGAGACAAACTCTGATTGAAGATGAAGAGAATGAGGACACCCCTGTTGAAGATGAAGAGAACGAGAAGGAGCCGAACCCGATTGAAAATAAAGTAGAAGAATATAAGGACAACGTAGTAGAAGAGGAAGAGAGCTCTAAGGAAGAAGAGGCAAACTTACATGAAAATAAAGTAGAAGAGAATGAGGAGACTCAAAAGAGGAGGAAGAAAGCTCAGAGGAAAAAGAGGCGAACTTGCATGAAAATGAGGTAGAAGAGAATGTGGAGAACTCAGAAGAAGAAGAGACAAATTGTGAGAATAATCCTCTTGGCAAAGATGTGCAGACCAATGAAGAAAGAGATAAAGAAGAAGAAAGTACCAGTCAAACCTTAAAGCTAGGTTAGTATTTCTACCTCTGTCTCATGTTTAAGAAAACAATTTGGTAGAACTAAGGATAACTGGTTTGTTTGTGATAGGAAAAAATGATAATGTTTGATCTTACTTAGTAATTGGACGAGTGTTACTGATGTGTTTCATAGTTTCAGGTAGGAGTATCTTAAATTAGACAAACTGTTATCTTGTACTACTAGTATAAATAAGGATTACTAATTTCCACTATTTGTTGTTTGTTTGTAGGATTTTGTTGAAGAGGCGATAAAACCGTTGGCCATGTATTTTCCACCGCATGAGTATAGGAAGAAGATCAAGATATCGACAAGATATTTTATTGTTGATATAATGAAAACCCTATAATAATTAGATCCTCCGATGAGTACGCTAGAATATCATTTCATTGCTTTTAAAAACTTGTATATTTGAAGAATACATATGATTCTATATTAAGCAAAGAGAGTTAAAAAAAAAATTCCCTAAGATAGCTTTTTTAGTTTATTTTCACAAAATCCCTTAAAGAGGAAAATGACAAAAAATATTTCATTAAAAATATAAATGTACACTTATAACCTTAAGGTTAACTAATCTAAATTTATGGTTTATAGTTAAGGTGTGAAGTTTTAGAGGTAAGATTTCAAATTTTTTTAAAAAAAATATTGAAATTTTCAAAATAAAAAGTGCTATTTTAGTGACAAAAACTTAAATGGTTATTTGAGATAATTACCCAGTATAAAATCACTAATGTAAAATAATCTAACTGAAAAAATTCTACCCAATTCCAAATCATTACACATGAATGTATTACATTTGGATAACATATGTTTTGTGAATATGTGCATATATCTAATTTATCAATTATTCTATTTATACAAGATATAACCATTTAGGTTTCTTCTGTTATTTACTAATCATTCATAGTAAAATAATTTAGATGATAATATATTTAGCTAATTATCAAAACAAATTTGATTGCAGTGGCAAATCAGTAACAACATTTGATATTACTTGTGACTATTTGCAACTTTATTGTGTTTTACAGTTTCAAATTAGTAGCTAATTAATGATACCCTAAGCTCTATATATCATTTTATTTTCACAAAGTATATGTACAGGAAAATATATGATTGTATATTAAATAAATACTACTAAGAAAAGCGTTAATGTAAAACATCTTCATTGAGTTTTAAAATCTAAATGACTATACATTTGAAATTTGAAACTTTTTGAGATTACATATTTGATACTTCAGTCTAACTATGGCTGGAAAAAATAGCGGTAGTCAAGAATTAGTTACAAATGTTTATAGTAGTAAATTGGTCACAAAATAAGCGACAATCTTGCTAATCCTTTAACATTTATACCCTTAAGAAGTTTATGTTGGCATTATTATCGTAAATACCCATAGATTCGTTGACAAATACTTATAAATTTAATAAAATATAAACATATAAAGAAATATGATTGTATAACATTCTCGTGATCAAACAAACGTAGTCTAAAACAAACATGTTACATGTATTTTCTGAAGTTTTTTGGTTAAAAAATTGTTAAGTAATGATATATGGTAAACAATTAATGTATATTAATAACTAAACCTATAGAAATGTAAATAGTAATACTATTTGCTACTCATTGTGACTACACTACATTTCAGGGTTGCAAATGAGTTACAAAATAAATGTATATATAAAAATGTGAACAATATTACAACTAATTTGCGACTACTAGTGTAAAAAGTAACAAAATTTTACCGTAAACCTCAAAGTAAGTTATAATCAACTTAGAATGGTCTAGCTTTCAAAATAATTTCTTTATATACAATCATATTAAAATGATTGTTAAGTTTATAATTTACAATCGAGATTCAAAAGAATACACATGAAGTTATACAAATATGTTAGTTGTGTGTTGATATCTATTTTTTAAAGACTAATCTATTCAAGATATAGTTAATTTTTTGTTTATTAGCTTATCTAGTAATGAAATATAGTAAATAATTAATTCATATGAATAATTGAACTTATATAACTATAAACAAGTATTTGCTTTTGCATTGCAACTATAACACAATTAATAACTGTATTTGTTTTTGGAACACCCACATTTTAGAATTTCAAAAGTTTTTAAAAAAAAATTATATAACATTGCAACTAAACTGCGACGACAAGTGCCAAAATAATGGTAAACTTTATCCTAAACCTCAAAGTACATTTTAGTTCAATTAGATGGTCTGATGGTCTAGATATATGCAGAAGTAGCCATTAATATATATGTATCACTTCAAGTATTATATGTATGAAAATTTACAACTAACTTGTGACTTGTTTGTGTTAAACTAAACTAACTAGTTAAAAAATCTTGCAGAGCTCCAGCTACAATTTTGCAACTACAAAATTTACGATTTTTGTGATTAATTTGTAACTACAAGTTTGCAATTACATACGTAGTTTCGACTAATTTATGTCACATTAGTTATGTCACATATTTTCGACTAATTTACGACCTTGTTTACTGTAATTGCAAATTAAAATAGTTGTAGATTATGTTGGGGATAGATTGCATCTACCCACATAGGTTCATTTAAGTGTGAATTCGGCCCATCATGATGACAAAGTCAGCCCATGAAGACTTATCGAACCGACTTCGGCAGAAGGAAGGCGTATAAATAGAAGGAGATTGGGAAGAGAACAGGGACGGAAAAACTTGAAGAACAAGTTAGAATTAGGGTTCTTATTACTGATTCTTTGTTCAAACCTTGTTCTTGAGACCAAATCGATCTTTCATCAATAAAACTCTTTTATTCGTTTCTCTTAATCGTTTCTTCGAGAAATCCACAATCGAAATCGATATCCAACCTAGGGTTACCGATTTCGGAATCAACAATTGGCGCCGTCTATGGGGAAATATCGAAGAACAATATCAAGAACATCGACCAGAACGATGACAGGATCACCAACAAACCAAGTAGGTCAACAGCCCGTCGACCTCAACGCCGTCTTGGCCTCTCTCGCCGCCGTCGTTCAAAGACTCGATCAACAAGATGCCGCTAATAAGGCAACTCAAGAACGTCTCGACACAATCGCCGCTGCTTGTCTACCACCGGCACAAGCAGACGATCAAGATCCAGATACCGCCCGGAGACGTTTATTCCAGACGACGATGCGAAATCAGGCAGTCGATCAAGCGACTAACGAAGAACTTCTGCGTCTTCAAGGAACAATCAAAGACATGTCGTCAAAAATCCATCAAGCCACGAGTTTCGCCCCTGAAATCGATCGAGTCCTGGAAGCGACTCAAAAAACTCCTTTCACCAAGAAGATAACCGACGTCCGAGTACGACATCAGGACAAACTCCGAGTACCTTCTTTCCGCGGAGATTCTGACCCCAGCGACCATATGACCAGTTTTAACATTGCTATGGGACGCGCCTATTTTTCCGCGGAAGAACGAGATGCCGGCTACTGCCAACTCTTTGTCGAAAGTTTGGCATGACCCGCCCTTACCTGGTTTTCCCGTCTAACTGCAGATTCGATCAGCACCTTTAAGGAACTATCTACCAAGTTCCTCAAACATTACTCTATGTATATTCGTCAAGGGGCATCAGCAACCGACTTATGGAAGATCTCTCAGGGACAGAAAGAATCCCTCCACGACTTCATGGAACGATTCAAGAACCTCGTCTCCAAAGTCGATGTCCCAGACAAGACGGCAGTAGAGGCTTTACGCAATGCGTTATGGATTATGTCGTATTTCCTATCTGACCTCTATACGAATAGCACAATCTCCCTAGAGGACGCACTCCACCGAGCGAATTGCTTCATTCGGATGGAGGAGGATAATGCTGCCTACATCGCAAAACAGAATGCGTTGAAGGCTCAGCTGACACCAAAAGCAACGACGACTTACCAGGAACCTCGTCAGCATCATCCTAACGAAAAGAAAGGAAAAGTCTTCTCGGCAACCGATGAACCCGACGCATCTCCCTCTACATCGAAGGCCAATCGACCATGGAATGTATGGGACAGAACCCTCGATGGGAAGCCTTTAACCTACGACGAGACCAAATTCTGCACTTACCATAAGGCCAAAGGCCACGACACTAAAGAATGCAAGCAACTCGCAGAAGCCCTATTCTCAGCCTTCAGAAATGGTGCCGTCACGCCTGATCCACCAAAGTCGAAACAGAACCGAAAGAAGGGAAGATGGACGAAAAACCGACAAGCTGGTGCCAAAAAACAGGAATCCAACCAAGCGGTTCACCCCGATGATCAGGATGCGGCCGCTCCACCCCAAAATCGCGATGATACCAATATGGAAGACGAAAGACCACAAGTAGCTCGGCAGGTCAACGTTATCTCTGAAATCCACTTACCTCCCTGTGCTATGGAAAACAAGGATTGCCCCGATCTACGAGATCATCTTCAGCACAGGCACCCTACGGTCGACCTGCGGGATATCCTTCTCCAAAGAAAGAAAGTGGGGCCTCCTAAGAACGGAGATGACCAGGATCTACGAGATCATCTTAATTGCAAGCGTTCTACGATTGAGTCGCGACAGTCCCCTCTACAGGATCAAAAATCAGAATCAACCGAGGGCAACGATGGTTACGACCTCCGAGATCACTTGGTATATGTTCGTTCCACACGAGAACTGCGAGATCCTCATTCACAAATCAAGAAACCAGTGGTTCCGGGAGACGATCTCCGAAGCAAACTTTCAACCAAGACGGGCGTCGCAACTCCTGACCTACGGACGATACTCTCTTACAAGCGTCCCAGTGTCTTTCGCCGAATTAACATAATCCGTGGCGGATCACCCCTGTGCAACGATTCTGTGAAGTCAATAAAGGAATACCAACGCAAAGCCACAACTGCCCGGCGATGGCCGACAAAGCACGAAGGAGAGACTTCTATAACCTTTTCGGAAGGAGATCTCGTCAACATAGATCAGCCACACAACGACCCACTGCTAGTCGAGTTGTAAATCGGTACATGCGAAGTCACGCGTATACTCGTCGACAGTGGAAGTTCGGTCGATCTAATATTCTGACAGACATTGGAGAAAATGTTGATAGATCTGAACGATATCAAGCCATCATCGAGAGCCCTTACTGGTTTCAACGGTTCATCAACCTCCTTATTGGGAACCATCTGCCTTAACGTCTTTGCCGTGGCAATAAATAAACTCGTTAAATTCTCCTTCATCGATACCAAAACGCAGTATAACGCGATCCTAGGCACCCCATGGCTTCACATGATGAAAGCAATCCCGTCAACATACCACCAATGCATCAAATTTCCCACCAAGGAAGGTACCGTTTTCACATTGAAAGGGAATCAGCGCCTCGCACGAAGCATGCTGATCTCCGACCTCAAAAGCCAACAGGTCGATTTTATTGTCGAGCCAGATAAAAAGACGTCTCCACCAAAAGAGGAGACAGTCCAAGTCGGTATCGATCCCGATTATCCCGAGAGAACTGTGGGAATTGGCTCTGACCTAAGCGATGCCTTATCCACCGAATTGATCACCTTCCTTCGGTCAAACAAATCAACGTTCGCCTGGACGACAGCCGACATGCCTGGCATCGATCCGGCTGTTACGTCGCATCGACTCAATGTTGACCCAACATACAAACCCATCGAGCAGAAGCGTCAAAAGCTCGGTCCTGAAAGAGCTAAAGCTGTCAACGACAAAGTCGATAGACTTTTAGGGGCAGGATACATTGCCGAGGTTAAATATCCAGATTGGCTCGCGAACCCGGTCGTTGTAAAAAAGAAAAATGGGAAATGGAGGGTGTGCATCGATTTCACCGATCTAAATAAGGCATGCCCTAAGGATAGTTCATGGATGCCTTCTCGGGCTACAATCAAATTATGATGCACCCCGACGATCGCGAGAAGACATCATTCATCACGGACCGCGGCACATACTGTTACCGAGTTATGCCATTTGGACTTAAGAACGCATGAGCTACTTATCAGCGACTCGTCAACAAGATGTTTGCCAAAAAGTTAGGAGTCACCATGGAAGTCTACATTGATGACTTGCTGGTCAAATCACTCATTGCTAAAGACCATGTTCGGCACCTATCTGAATGCTTTGATACCTTGAACAAGTATGGGATGAAACTGAACCCGATAAAATGCACCTTTGGAGTTACTTCAGGAGAATTTCTTGGTTACATTGTCACTAAACAAGGAATCGAAGCCAATCCGAAACAAATCTCCGCGGTCCTGGACTTGCCAAATCCCAAAACGTCACGGGAAATTCAGCGTCTAACCGGACGAGTCGCAGCACTTAACCGTTTCATCTCTCGATCCACCGACAAGTGCCTCCCTTTCTACGAGTTGCTGAGAGGGAATAAAAAGTTCCTTTGGGATGAAGTATGCGAGCAAGCCTTCTCGGCGTTAAAACAATACTTAACGACTCCTCCGGTATTAACAAAACCAGACGCAGGCGACACCTTGTATCTCTACATCACAGTCTCTCCTTCAGCAGTAAGCAGCGTCCTAATAAAGGAAGACCGCGGAGAACAGCGCCCCATCTTCTTCACCAGCAAGCGTCTTACCGACGCAGAGACGAGATATCCCACCCTGGAAAAAAATGGCTCTCGCCGTAGTAACATCGGCGCGAAAATTGCGACCTTATTTCCAATCCCATTCCATCGTCGTCCTCACCGACCTACCACTGTGCACCATACTCCAGAATGCTAACTAATCAGGGAGACTTTTCAAGGGGGCCATCGAACTCAGCGAATACGATATCTCGTATAAAAGCAGGCCTTCGATAAAGGCTCAAGTCTTAGCCGACTTCATTGTCGAAATCTCTCCAGATCAAGCGGCTGACCTCGACATTCCAGTAAAAAATTGGATTTTGCATGTCGACGGAGCGTCGTCCAATAAAGGATCGGGAATAGGCGTTCATCTCTAGTCACCCACCGGCGAACTCATCGAACAATCATTCCGACTCGGGTTTGCAGCATCAAACAATGAAGCCGAATACGAAGCGTTAATCGCAGGTCTTCGTCTTGCCAAAGTAGTAGGAGCCAAGCGAGTACAAGCCTTTTGCGATTCTCAGCTTGTCACCAGTCAGTTCAGCGGTGACTATGAGGCCAAAAATGAGAGGATGGATGCATATCTCGGTGTCATCAAAAAGTTAACATCCGAGTTTTATCATTTCGAACTCGTCAAGGTTCCCAGAAAAGACAATTGCTTTGCGGACGCGTTAGCCGCATTAGGAAGCAACCAGAGGGATCAGGTTAAACGGACGATCCCTGTTCATACAGTTGAACGCCCGAGTATTTCGTTATCACTTGGTAAGGACGTCTATGCCATTTCCTCCACTGTTACCGAGATCGCAGAATCGACTACTCAAGAAACTGACTGGCGAACCCCCTTTCTCGATTATCTGGACAAGGGGATACTACCCGAGGATAAATGGGAATCCGCCGACTTAAAGCAAAAAGCTCCAACTACGTCTCTATTAACGGTAAGCTACACCGATGGACCGCAAATAAGGTTCTTCTTACCTGCATCGGGAAGGGAGAAGCAGAACTCGTCATGATCGAAACACATGAAGGAGAAGGTGGTAACCACAGTGGAGGTAGGGCCCTCGCACTCAAACTTAAGACTCAGGGGCATTATTGGCCCACCATGGTCGCAGACTGCGAAGAATACGCGTCTCGATGCGAAAAGTGCTAGCGTCACGCACCCAACATTCACTCACCAACCGAGTTGCTGAAAACCTCCGTCTCTCCATATCCGTTCATGAGATGGGCAATGGACATAGTCGGCCCTCTACCGAGTTCTAAACAAAGGGGCTTCTTACTCGTTTTGACCGATTACTTCACAAAGTGGGTCGAAGCCAATGCTTACGTCTAAATCACCGAAAACGAGGTTCAACGTTTCGTTTGGAAGTACATCATTTGCCGTCATGGACTTCCTTATGAAATAGTAACCGACAATGGATCTCAGTTCACATCGAATAAATTCCAAGAATTCTGCGATAAATGGAGAATCCGACTAAGTTTTTCTACCCCGCGATACCCTCAAGGAAACGGTCAGGCTGAAGCAACCAATAATACCATCATCGACGGGATCAAGAAAAGATTAGACCTGAAGAAGGGACACTGGGCTGACGAGCTGGATGGAGTATTGTGGTCCCACCGAACCACACCTCGGAGCAAAACAGCAAAGACGCCGTTCTCACTCGCCTATGGAGTCGAGGCAATGGCTCCTGTTGAGGTCAACGTTACTAGCCTCAGGAGGTTGAAGATGCCCCAGAACGAAAACTTGAATCACGAAATGATGATCAACGCCCTGGATCAACTCGAAGAAAGACGAGATCAGGCTTTACTACGGATTCAGAATTATCAACATCTCGCTGAGTCCTATTACAGCAAAAAGGTGAGATCTCGACCATTGCAACTCGGCGATCTCGTCCTTCGAAAAGTCTTCGAGAATACCAAGGAATGGAGGGCAGGCAAACTCGGCGCAAACTGGGAAGGTCCGTATAAGATAACACATGTGGTCTAACCAGGAGTTTACCGACTTGAAACATCCTCTGGAGATCAAATCCCACGATCTTGGAACTCGATCAATCTAAAGCGCTACCTCGGTGCTTAGGTGATAAAGAGGAACTACGGGTGACTTGATCCCGTTTTGGGTACGTAGGCAGCTCGTAACCGAGTTCAGTCACAAATCAAAATAAAAAAAAAAACAGATGTAAAAGAAAAAAGGAACTACGGGTGACTTGATCCCGTTTTGGGTACGTAGGCAACTCATAACCGAGTTCAGTCACAAAAAAAAAATATATATATATATTTGAATATCTATGTATATATACTTAGCGTGTTCAAACTCAAACGATGAAACCACTTCAACTCGAAAACGAGGCTGAAAGTTGGTACTAAACCATAGTAGGCAAACGTGTCGAATGGCTTTGGTTAAACTACGCCGAATGATGAACGCGACATCACAGTAGGCTATAAAGGAAAAACCTGTCGAACTTAAAATTAAGTTGGACAAGTGTTCTTTCCTATTTTGTACGAATAAACGATGTCGGCATATTTGACGAAATAAAGTCCTATTTTTTGTTCTACAAATAAACGGCTTAACAGTATTAACATACTTTCAAGTCTAAAAATTAAACGACAAGCAAAGTCGGTTGACAAAAGTGAAAGCAATATCTACATAAACGATATTTCATTAAAAACTCAATAATTCAAGAGGCTAAACTCGGCCAAAGTTATTACAACAAAAGAGTGCAAGCTAAGAACGAAGATCTTGGATATCTTCGGGAGAAAAGACTGCCATGTTCGAGCCGTGTTCATCAAGGTCGACGGGAAGAAGATCGATCTCGGTAGCATCCACGACCTCCATACTCTGAAGCTCCTCCAGAAAGTGGGCTTCGTCGGTCCTCACCTTTTCAAGAACCTCTTCTGTCGATAAGCCTTGCAGCTGAATCTTCTCTAAGCCTTCTCGAGTCCCCTTGGCCTGCGAGTAGAGGGCGAGCTTCGCTTGGATCTCACTCTGTTCTCCCAGGAATTGGCCCACCTTCTCGTACGTCGGCATAACCTTCTGCCTCAGTATGGACTCAACTCGAAGCCTTTCCTTCCTGACCTCGTGCTCCCGCGACTCCCTCAGCCTCCGGGTCGTCACCTCAAAATTGACTTGAAGTTCTGACTTTTCCTTCTCTAGGACGGAGCATCGAGAATCAAGGAGCTCCTTCTCAGCTTTTAGCGCCGCCAGCTCTTCGGAAAGGAGCTCGTTGCGAGATTTTTCGAGATCGGCTTTCTCTAAAGCTTCGTTCTTCTCGGTCGTCAGCCCCTCGACCTTATACGCCAACTCGGCGATTTCTCTTCTCTTCTTCTTCAAAGCCTTAGTCTTCGCCTCCAGCGATGCCTCATGAGCTCTAAGCTTCGTCTCGTAATCTCATACCATGAGATTAGCGTTCCCGAAAAACTGACAAGGCAAAAGAACCAATGAGGTTAAAAGGTCGGTCGTATGTATAACCAAAGGTAAAAAAAAAAAACTTACGATGGCACCAGCTCTAGCCTTCTCCCGATAGCGGCTATCTTGGTGAAGCTGGTCCAGTTCGGGCATCCCGCGCTTCTTGAGTTTGATTTGACGAAACATGCGGGCCGGAGCTTCGTGGTCTTCGATGAAAGGGACATCTATTGACCGGTAATTGAAGTTGATAGCATGAGTGATAGAACCAAAATAAGGATCACTCTTTCGGTATGGATGATATGGACTCAGATCCGGAAGGATTGAGAACTGATGGATCGAGGGGTGACACAATGGGTTGCGGAATAGCCCAAAGATACTACCAGAGATTCGAAGGCTGCCGGATGTGACGCACCGGTCCAACTCAACGAAGTGATTCACTTGGAGATGACCTCAC
>MU107714.1:3206-41753 GCA_012274485.2 Sinapis alba | reverse complement strand
TTTGTATATATCTCTTTTATTTATTTCTTCCTGTTTAACATTTACTAATTATAAAATATAAAAATATAAATAGAAGATAATTGAAATTATTGAGAATAAATGGTTTTATATATGTCTGGATTAGTAATATTATATGTTTTAGTTGATTTTATAATTAGGTCTAACATCTATTTTAGATTTAAATTAATTTTGGTTTGGCGATAATAAATCAAAAACTACAAAATTAAATATTTAAAAATATATGTAAGTTTTGAATATTCATTTTGTATATTAATTCAGATTTTAAAATATTTTTTTTGGTTTTTTCTAAGTTTGGATATAAAATCCTATTAAATATTGCTACTAAAGAATTTCAAAATAATCTAAAACAAAAACTTTTATAGAATTATAAACTTACTGTTTGTTATGTTGAATTTATGTCATATGTTATGTTATTATAAGCCTCTCTTTAAGTTGCACAATCATAATCTTAACAAAAAAATTACAATAAAGACAATAGTTTATGATTACAAGAACTTGAATAAATAACTAAATAAAACATTAGACAATAATTGTTTTTAATAGACTAGAGACAAAGTGAATATATTGTTTACAATATTACTTGGTAAATTTCAACCAATTCACAGATATAAATAATGTAAAATATATATTATATATATAATATCTTAAATTTTGAATAATAATTAGAAACATTAAAAAATATAACTTTTAACTTTAAATAGTTTGAAAATCTAAAATGATTTTGATCAAACGACTAATAAACTCATGATCACTGAACCAAATTATCTATTTTAAATCACATTGTAATTATCATATTATTTTATCTATTACCTCATTTAATCTTTGATAGTTTGTTTTCATGTCTCCATATTTCTTGTTTTGTTTGAATGTGTATATTTTAAAGCATGAATTATGAGAATCTCATGTATATCCTTGATATTTTGAAAGTTTAGGTAAATGATAACAATGTAGAGAATCCATCTCCCAGTAACATAGATTGTAATAGAATTAGAGAATAAAAATATGTAGATTTAAAAATCCAATAACCAATAACAATGAATTTTTTTTAAGAATTTTAGAATCCGCCAACCAGTAACAATAAATTATGAATTTTTTAAAACTCTCTTAGAAATCCATCTCCCACTAAACTCTCTTAATTTTGATGCAAATTAATTCGTAGCCGCAAAGTTCATAAATCTACTATAAAAATAACTGATGAATATTTAGTAATAACAAATGCTTGTTGAATTATATATGTAATTATCATATTAACTTCTCCAACACATAGTATGCATTGTCTTCGTTCTAGTCTTATTTCTTTCATCATTATTTCGTTTTTTTAAAATCAAATTTAACATGCATTGCTAATGTCTTTTAATTTTCTTACATATTTTTTGTCAAACATTTATAACTCTCTCTAAATAGTAGTATAAACCATATAATCAATGAACCAAAAATCCATCTTAGAATTTTTTTCGATCATCACATTATCTGATTCGCTATATTATGATCTGTTTAACTTAAATGCAAAACATTTTTTAAATAAAAGTTCTCACATGTTTCGGTAAATATAATTTGTCCAATCTTCAAAGCTTAATAATTTATAAAGTATATATGGACATTATAAGACATTAATAATTACTATAACACTTTATTTACAAATATAATTAATGTTTTTAGAGTATGAAATCATTTATTGATTTCTATAAATTATTTTCTATTTATTACTTTATTATTTTAGGTATAATATAAATAATAAATAATTGATCAAACATTATTACACTTTCTATAATTTTAAAAATTAATTACCTTAAATTATTATTTGTAATATCATTTAGGTTATTTGGCCATTCAGATTAATTAATTCTATACTAATTTTTATTTTAGATCTACATAAAAATATTAACAATTATAAAAGTTTCGTTCATTATATTATGTAGTTTACAAATATAAAAAGAATTGATTAAACATTGTTACTCTTTATATAATTTCACCAATTAGTTACCATAAATTATTATTTTAATATCATTTAGATTATTTAGGAAGTGATATTAATTGGTTCTAGACTTATTTTTATTTTTATTTTAAATATAAATTAAAATAAATAGAATTTAAAATTATCTACCAAGAAAATTGTTATAATTTTCTTAAGATTACACAAATGATGGACAAGTAAGCAAAAGTCACTTAATTGACTTCTCGTTTAATATATAAATTTTATTTTCTTTTATAGATGTTTTATAAACTTATAAATAATTAAAAATTATGATAAAATAATATTGTAAGTCATGATAGATAATTTTATAAATGTTTAAATTTTTCTATAATAATTTATAAAGTATATATGTACTTTAATTAATAATTATTATAACACTTTATATACAAATATAATGTTATCTATAAGAATATGAAATCATTATATCAATTTCTATAAATTACTTTCTATTAATTATTTATGTAGTATATAAAAAAATAGTTGATCAAACATTATTACACTTTCTATAATTTTGACAGTTAGTTACCATAAATTATTATTTATAAATATCATTTAGGTTATTTGGTAGGTGATATTAATTAGTTCTAAGCTTATGTTTTAATTTAGAACTAATTAAAATAATTAAAAATTAAAAATCACTCAACCAATCAAATGATAACATTTTTTCTTAAACTATCTCTATAATTGACACCTAAACAAAAACTACTTAAGTGAATTCTCATTTAATATAAATAAGAATATAAACTATCAAAACAAGAGTCTTTAAACTTTAACAGAGAACTAAATTTTTCAGTAAAATTAGGCTGCAAATTATAAATCTTCTCATTAGCTGTCAAATTTCATTTAAAATTTAAGTTTATCGCTTAAATTTTAATTTCTCGATTAATTCACGTGAAGTATGCCAAGAATTCTCCTGAGCCGTCTGTTAAAAAGTATGTTATAAAGTCTGATATATAGTCTTCATGTCCGAAAGAACCTGCATACCTAAAAAATGTTTAAAATGGTTTCAACCATAAATGATTTTCAAAAATAAAAATTTAAGCTTAAATAAGGAGAAAACAGTCACAATAAGTTTAATATTTTTGAATTTAACATAGAAACAAAATATACTTTATACGATTTGAAACTAGAATTTTTACAACTAAAATAATAACAAAAGAATATGTAATCACAATGATTTTAAATTTATATTTTATTTGGTTTTAACACACACAAGAAATAAATATATAAAAAATAATGATTTATATCTTACTTTTTATAAAGAAAGACAAACTTTGAAAATACAATTTTAACCCAAAATGATAATAAAAATATCACATTAAGTTGAATTTATAACTTTATTTAGATTTAGCACACAAAACACAAAAAAATAATTTGTGAAAAATAAAATATTACCAATTTATTTCATTTGCATATCATACTTGGAGAAGTCTACTAATGAAATATGAAGACTTTTCATTGAAGACTTCACTAACCTGAAAAACTTTGCAGAATTATATTCGTAAAAGTGATTGCATCTTCATGTTTGGTCATAAAGAGATAGTAATAGTTTCATTATTTTTTGA
The DNA here is from genome assembly GCA_012274485.2 of Sinapis alba. Classification (NCBI taxonomy): domain Eukaryota; kingdom Viridiplantae; phylum Streptophyta; class Magnoliopsida; order Brassicales; family Brassicaceae; genus Sinapis; species Sinapis alba. Next base: position 38,192 of record MU107714.1, on the reverse strand, counting down.
GTTAATTTTGCATTTAATTGAATTTAAACTATATTTTTACATTTAAAATCAAGTTTTAAGTTTTTTTTGCCAAATTCTCCAATACATATTTTTTTACTGAAACATCATAAACACATTTTTCCATCTAAACTGTAAATCAAAGTTTTCTGTATTTTTGATACTATTTACATCAAAATTTTGAACTATATTTGGCATACCAACCACGGACAGTCACCATAAATCTTTGTCCTAGATTTTTTGTGAAAAGATTTTTTTCCACTTTTAAATTGTCAAAAGAACATTTCCATTGTTTGAATTGTCTTTTGGTGCCAATTCTGAAAGTTTTGTATACATACTTGACTTTGCACTGCAAGAAGACCTATGCACTCCCGTAAGAGTCTCTCTTAACAACGACAGTCATTATAAATCTTTGTCGTAGATTGTTTGTCAAAAGAATTTTTTTCCACTTTTGAATTGTCAAAATAACATTTCCATTTTTTAAATTATTTGAATTATGTATTGGTGCCAATTCTGAAAGCTTTGTATACATACTTGACTATGCACTGCAGTTAAAGTTGCAAGACCTATGCACTCCCGTAGGAGTCTCTCTTAACAACGACATCAATCCACACAAAAGATAAAAAAAAAAAAAGTTACCAAACTGAAGTCCTTGTACACATCCCTCAACAAAAAAAAAAAAACTTAAACCGAAACCCAAACTTAGTATTACATGTTTACAGGGACAAATGCAAAAGCATATTGATTTTACACAAAATAAACATGGAACATATTAACCCCCCACAGAAAAGAACCAAGCACTTGTCCGCCTCTGATAAGGTTTTATTTATGGTAATTCATCTTTATTTATAAAATATATATTACATAGAACTTGATAAATCACTATCATATATAGAGTGAGATATGAGCTAACGAGTGCTCCGTTTCTTGTTTCTGCCAAAAGTTTTGGTAAACCACTCCTGCTTGTATGAAAACACTACGTACCCGATGGTAAATCCAAATACAACTCCAGGTGCAAAGCTTAGCCCTGCTGCCTTCCAGCTCAAACTTTCCTCCTCTGCTTCTTCTTCTGATGACACTGGCAGTTCAGGTTCTGGTGGTGTTGGCTCTCCACAAATATCCTTAAGGGAAGGACCATAAAGTCCGGGGTTTCCCTCATATGAAGAGCAGTTTTGTCGCTGGAACTGTGTACCTTGTGGTATTGAACCTTGGAGTTGATTATGTGAAACATTTATCCAAGCAAGAGAAGAGAGGTCCCCTAGCTTTGGAGGGATCTCACCAGAAAGCTTGTTTTGGGATAGGTCCAATGATTCCAGCGCAGTGACGTTTGCCAAAGACGGTGGGATGTGTCCTGTGAAAGCATTTCTTGACAGATTGAGAACATGGAGTTCCTTCAACAGACCGATGGATTCAGGGACTTGTCCATAGATTCTATTTCCAGAAAAATCAATTGCTGTGTAGACTGTGAGGATTCGTTCCATTTCCATTGATACTCCTTTATTCATCAAGACAAGGGAAGTGTAGTACATATAGCCATGAGAATCACCAATGTAGTGCGCTTGTGTATCCTTATCTTCATTAGAGGATATTGCAGTCCAGCTGAGGAAGTAATCAGATGGTAAGGTGCCGCGGAAGTCGTTTTGTGATACATCAATGATTTTCAAGTGAGGAAACCCGAACCAAGCCCCATCGGATTGATATAACATGCCATGAAACTTGTTGGATCGGAGGACAAGAACTTGTAGCTTCTGCAAGGAACTCAACTGGAACGGAAATGTGTCGTTGATTTTGTTTCTCTCCACATTCAGAACTTCCAGAGCAGAGCAACTGGTAAGAGATAAAGGAAGTTTTCCCTCCAATCGGTTGTGGCTGACGTCAAGTGACCTTAACTCGTAGGCATGCATGAACATGTCAGGAATACTTCCGCTGAGGCTGTTGTTACGAAGATTTAGATCCTCAAGAGAACTTATATTATTCCCTAAACACCGCGGGATTGAGCCATGGAAGTTGTTGTTTGATAGATCTATGATGATGGTAGGAGAGAATTGTCCACCACATAAGGATAGAGGTATCTCTCCAGAGAAGTTATTGCTCGAAGCAAGAAAGTAGTTTATAGATGTGTATGGGATGAAGATTTTCCCCTGGAAAGCATTTGACCTTAGATCTAACGTACGGATCTTACTTCCAGGTACAGCTTTCAAGGATCCATCAAATCCCGATAAGAAGTTGTGAGAAAGATCCAGAGAATGCAACTCTTGTAGACTCCATAACCAGTCTGGTACTTGACCTTTGATGCTGTTTCTGGAAATGTCTAGAGTATAAAGATTTCTCAGGTTTCTTATGAACTCAGGAAACTCAGTGATGTTGCAGCCTGACAAGTACAAATACTCGAAATTTGATGAAAAATCAGAATCAGAAGTGATGTTTGATGTTGAAAGAGGGATGCCCGAAAGAGATAGTGCTGCTAGCTGTTTGAGAGAAGAGAAGACATTTAAGTCAACTGGACTACTGACTTTGAAACTGTTTGATCCAAGGAAGAGATACCGTAAATTAGAAAGCAAAGAGATATTCTGGAACCCAACGAGATCACTGAGTTGGTTATCCTCCAAAGAGATGTCTGTCAATGAAGAGATTTGATACAAGGATGAAGGAACTGCTCCTGTAAAAGAATTACCATCTGCGGAAAGGCTTTCCAATTTGGAGAGTTGGCCAATGTTAGGTGGGAGGGAACCTGTGAACTGGTTGAAACCGAGATCTATATTCCGTAGTTTGGTTAAGTTGAGTAGTGCAGATGGAAAGTTTCCGGTGAGCTGATTACTGTCGACGTCAAAGCTGATCAACTGTTTTAGATTGCCAATTGAAGATGGGACTTCACCGGTGAAATGATTTCCAGAAAGATCGAGACTTGATAGATTAGAAAGTTGACCAAGTGAAGATGGAATCCTCCCAGAGAAATTGGATAGTGAAAGGGTCAAAGAAACTAAATGTTTAAGGTTGCCAATGGACTCAGGTATGATACCTGAAAAGGATGAATTGTAAATCCTTAAGACTTGCAGAGAGTTGTTTCTAAGAAAAACAGGAAGTTTGCCTCTCAGGTTTGGGTTGAAATCCAATATAATGGACTGTAAGTTTGGTATAAGGAAAACACTGCTTGGAAACTCTCCAACCAGATAGCAACTCATAAGATGTAGAGATCTTAGAGAGGGCATGTATGAAAACTCTTGGGGGATTTCTGAAGAAATGTTTACGGAGCTCATATCCAAGGCTCTAAGGTTCCTCAGGTTTCGAGCAATCAGACGGAGAAACAATGATGGGTTTTCAATGGACAACAACAAACTTTGAGGAGGTGAATAATAAGAATTAGGAGTAGAGACAAAAAGATCAAGAGAGACCAAATTGGTTAGCTGGAGAATTTCTTTTGGGATATGACCTTTCAGTGAAGACTCAGAGAGGTTTAGTGTTTGTAACAAGATGAGATTATTGAACTTAGCTGGGATTGGAGAAAGAGTGAAGTTGTTGTAGGCAAGGTTCAGAGTTGTGAGATGTTTCAGTCTAAAAAGACTAGAATTGGGTTGGAAGGGACCATAAAGACAGCTGCAACTAAGGTCGAGACCAATCACCTTACCGGACTTGATATCACACGTTACACCGTCCCAGTTACAACAGTCCGTGCTGCTGTTCCCCCATGATTCCGTCTTCGAGTAAGAAGTCACGTTCATCGGGTAGCCATCACGACCATAGAATTCACCAGGCTTCCGAATCTTGAACTCCGTCTTGAGCTCGAGAAGAACATCTCTCTGATCCGGATGACACAGCTCAGGTGTAAGAGAAGCAAAATTTGAAATGGAGAATAGAAGAAGAACAATGGTGCTAAGAAAGAAGCTCATTGATGATGGTGAATAGTTTGAGCTTGTCATAGCTTTTTCCTGTCAATAGCTTAATGGATGTCTCTCTTTATAAGATTGTTATGTATCTCTCTCCCAACAAATAATCATAAATATATGGCCATTCGTTTAATGGTGAAAATGACATGAGTTTTTAAAATAGATGATTAAATAATTTTTTTTTGTTAATTTAAAATTTTCAAAATCGGCTAACTGAATCAAATTAAACCATTTGGGTAGAAAAAAACCAGTGAAAATTAGAAAATGTTGAAAAGTCCTTATCTAAATGTACGAATTGATTGTAAATGAACAAATAAACACTTTCAATGAAACTTTATAATTATTCTGCAATTATTTGTCAAAATTTAAAAATATTTTAACCAAAATTATAAACTATATTTTCTACAAAAATCATAAAATTAAAATTTTGTTCAAAACCTCAAAATCAAAATTTTTCTTTAACTTACAAAATAATCTTTTAAGTAAAACCAAAAATTGTATTTTTTCTAAAATCACAAAAGTTGCAGTTTCATCTAAAAGCTATAAATCACATGTTCTTTCTCCGGAACTATAAAATAACAATTTATTTTAAACCATAAAAACATATTTTTACCTAAGTCACACAATTATATTTGCAATTAAACATCAAAATCATATTTTCAAATAAATTCACTACATCACATCTTTCTCAAACATGTGTAAAACTAAATTTATTCGCTAAACTACAAAATAACATTTTTAGCAAAGCTACAAAATCATATTTTCACTAAACGCGATTTTTTTATTTTTTACCAAATTCGCAAATCACATATTTAATTAAATAGGTACAATCACATTTTTGCTAAAATTACAAAATCAAATTGTAACGCCTCGACCGTCCATGGCAAATGAGTCTCACATGTCCGCTCATCGGCTCATTCCCTCCAACGGACGATGTGTTTATTTTTCTGGAGACTCGAAAATCTTGTTTAGTGATTTTTTCTGTGCTTTGGACTCACTCATACAAAATCGCAAATCACTTTCTGATAGACTACACATCCTTTGACCACTTCAGTTTAAGCACACTTAATTTTGTAATTATCTTTCGACCTGTGCTTGAAAAGTTAAACGCACCAAAACATAGGTAATTAAATCATTTCTCTTAAAGCCTTTTAACATATACCATAAATCAGGATGTTACACAATTTTCTTAAAAAAATTTAAACTACATTTTTTACCAAAATTGCAAAATCACATTTTCACCAAAATTACAAAATCTTATATTCCACCAAAATTTGAATTCACATATTTCATTCAAAATCACAAAATCACATTTTTCATCAAAATGGAAAAACACACTTCCAGAACTACAAAACAACATTTTTTCACCGAAAGGTGCAAAATCATATTTTTCATCTGTTTATAAATAAAATTTTACTGTCAAAATCATAAAATCACATTAATTTACAAAGAGAAGAGATAGTGCATATATTCACGGAATTTTTTCATCTGTTTAGGATAAATTTATTTTATTTTAGTTTGTTTTGTTTTGTCAATTATATTTACACAGAAATTTTGAAATATATTTGGCGTACCAACTACGGTCCATCACCATAGATCTTTGTTATTGATTGTTTGTCAAAAGAACTTTTCCACTTAAGAATTGTCAACAAAAAAATTCTACTTAGAATTGTCTATCGGTGCCAATTTGAATAGCTCTGTACGCATAAAAACATACTTGACTGACTTTGTACTGCTCTTAGCATTGCAAGACTAACAATGACATCAATCTGGTTTGATGAACAAAAATATGGTTTGACGATTTTTTTTTGCTTTTACTAGTCACATGTTAGGCCAACTTAATCAATTATCCCACTCGATAAATATTGTGGATTAAATTAGGGTGGGGGAAAATCAATATCCGAATGTTCTGTCTTTAATGATGTGTTAAACTACAGGTTCGCAAAGAGATGTCCTGATAATGGTGTTGAGAGTGTTGTTTTTTTGTATGTTGTGTGGTCTCTAAAAACTTTAGTATACCATTTTGTATCTTTTCATGAAATGTTTAGTTCAATTCCTTTGTCTTACCTCCTACGTCACTCTCTCTAATGAAATATAAAATTACAGGTTCGCAAAGAGATGTTCTGATAATGGTGTTGAGAGCGTTGGTTTCCGCCGTTTCATAGAAAGCATTTGGCACCACAACAAGCAGAAGCACCAAAGAATCCTCCTCGCTATAGTCGATTGGTTGCTTCTGTTCATCCCCCTAAGAGCTCTCGTTTTTCTCCAAACCGTCTAATGTCCAGTCTCATGGAGCAGGCTTGGTAGATATTGCTCTAACACAATCTAGTAATGACGCACTTCCTGATGGCTTAACGAAGCCACCTTTGTCTCCCTCCATTTCAGGTAAGACGTTATCTATTCTCATTTTGACTTGACATAGACTATAAAAGTAGCAATAACATGCGAGTTTCATACTTTGGTGTTTATTTTCTTGTTCTTCCAGATTGTTTCAAACCAGATATGGTGCTGAAACGAGGAAGTATTGGCTGCCACTGCGTGTATCCTATAAAGCTGGACACCCTTCTCTTGAATGATTCAGATACTCCTAGCTGGAACATGTTCTGAACGAATTTGCTTCCCAGCTTGGTCTCATACCTCACCAAATTGAGCTGATCAACTTCTATATGCTAAGCTTATCAAGGATGAACATCTCAAGATATCAGTCTCTTGTTTGCTTGAACCCCACGTAGTTTGACTTTCACTAACATGAAAAATACGTCCTGCCACGCTCTTGCCATCATCCGGGTCAATTCTATTACCTCTATCAATACCTCCAACAATTGGTATCTTAGCAATTCCACTAATGTTTGCGTCGTAGTTGCTTGGTACAACTCCTCCTTCCTCTTGATATATGATCTCATGCATCGTAAGTTCCTTAGCTTCTTGTGTGTCATTGTTATCGTTCTCTTGTGTTTCTTATAACTTAAGTAATCGATATGGGCAGTCCAAAGCATAGTGTCCAAGTTTATCACATCTAAAACATGTGATAACGATGCATCTCTATCTCAACCAAACGTACCACGACCTCTTCCTCTGTAAAAGTCATGTCCACCTCGTCCTCTCTTTCTAAAGTCACTATTATAGCCTCAGTTAGATTGGTGCGTTTGAGAATAGATTTTTTCATACATTAATTTGCTTTGATCTTCTTGAGAATCTTCTTCTTCACCAATACGTTCTTCATAAGCCTTGAGACGTCCTATGATATCTTCAAATCTTGTGGTATTGAGGTCCAAATCTTTTTCAAGAGAGGCCACAATATTTTTGTATTTCCTTTGCGGAAGACTCTTCAAGAGCGTCTTCACTAGCTTTGATTCTTCGATACTTACTCCTAAGGCTGATGACTTTCATGATATCTCCGATAACTTTCCTCCAAAATCATCTATTGTTTCATTATCTTTCATCTTCAACCGGTCGAATTCACTCATCAACATTTGTAGTCTTGCTTCTTTAACTCTCTCTACTCCCATATGTCTTGCTTTAATGGCCTCATATACCTTATTTGTTGTGTCAAGTTCACTGACTTGTAGAATGAGAACTTCAAGTATCGATTCAAATAGTAAAGCAATAGCCATGTCATTCTTATCTCCCTCGGTTAGGTCTCCTTCTATGACTTCTCAATCTTTATGTACTTAGAGTGTGATCTTCATCCTCATTGCCCATACCGTATAATTTGTGGCGGTAAGCATGGGGCATTGAATCAAAGTCGTCTCTCCACCTTTAGGTATGACCATTGTTGGCACAAACTCTCCCATTGCTCGGGTTTTGCGTTAGGTTTTTAAGATCCTTCAATAAACAATATCTGTCATGAAAAGTATCCGATGTGAACAGTAACCAGTGTGAACAGTATCCACCGTGAAAAGTTACCATCGTGAACAGTTTTCCAAAAACCTAAAGCTCTGATACCAAATATAGAAATTAAGTCTATCGTAATTAAGGTCTTACAAACACAACAATAAGAACTCAGTAATAAGAATAACTTTCTTATTAATCTATTAAAGAAAATCTCTCAAAACATTAAGCTCTCACACACACTAATAAACGCATAAGTTATGCAACAACCTTGCATCTCCTTATATAGGAATTAGATAACTCCTAATCTCTATGAACTTAACATATTTCTTTGTTTACTTTTTCTAATCCTTTTACTAAACCATAACTTTGGTAGGATTAGGTCTTTAACTCTGATCTCAAGTTTCTTTTTCTTTCAAACTTAATCCAACAACAGAGGTATCTTAGCCGACGGTACTGCTGTGGCCATTAAGAAGCTAACAAGTGGAGGACCATAACGTGATAGAGAATTCCAGGTGGAGATTGATATGCTAAGCCGTCTTCATCATCGTAATCTTGTAAAACTTGTGGGTTACTATAGCAGTCGAGATTCTTCTCAGCATCTGCTCTGTTACGAGCTTGTTCCCAATGGCAGCCTCGAGGCTTGGCTCCATGGTAATATATACTTTATCTCCATTGTCACGGCAATATATCTTACAAGAGTGATTTATATTAAGTCATTTTTCTTATGTTACAAGGCCTCTTTGGTTGAACTGTCCTCTTGATTGGGACACGAGGATGAAGATTGCACTTGATGCTGCAAAAGGCTTAGCTTACCTTCATGAAGACTCGCAACCATCGGTTATACACAGAGATTTTAAAGCCTCTAATATACTCCTTGAGAACAACTTCAACGCCAAAGTTGCAGATTTTGGCCTAGCCAAACAAGCTCCTGAAGGCAAGGGTTAATCACTTATCTACTCGTGTTATGGGCACATTTGGTTGAGTTCTCATCTCTCTCTGGAAAGTTTTCATTTACAACTTTTATATTCTGAGTCGCCTATCGAAATCTAAAATTACTTTCCAGGTATGTAGCGCCAGAATATGCAATGACAGGACACCTACTCGTCAAGAGTGATGTGTATAGTTACGGCATGGTCCTTCTCGAGTTGCTTACTGGTAGAAAGCCAGTGGATATGTCACAACCTTCAGGTCAAGAAAACCTCGTTACCTGGGTAAGTATAATAAGTCCTCTGCATTTTCATTGTCAATAACCAGTCTTTTAAAAACCGGACCGGACGGTTCTGAGATAAACTGGGAAAATCGGAAGAAATTCCGACAAACTCGCGTGGTGACCTGGTTCAATATCAAAACCTGGTTTCCTAAAATATATAATTTTAAAATAAAAAATAAAATGATTTTATAAAAATTCACATTATTATTTAATATTTTTCTAAATAAATTAGTTTTGTTTTATATATTATATATTTGAGTTTTTCATATATTTATACTAATTTTGGATTCTAACAGTAATATAGTTTTATTAAGTTGATTATAGTTTAACATATATGTTTTTATTTAATTTAAAACTCGGTTGAACCGGTTGGAGACCATTGACCGAGTACTATGCCGAGTCAATCCGCTTTTCAAAACGTTGTCTATAACTTAGTTTTTTGATGTCTTGAATGTAAACATGTTGATTCTGGGTGCAGAAAATGCCAGTTCTTAGAGATAAAGACCGTTTCTACGAACTAGTTGATTCAAGGCTCGAAGAAAAATACCCAAAAGAAGATTTCGCAAGATTATGCACTATCGCTGCAGCTTGTATTGCAACTGAAGCTAGCCAGAGGCCAAAAATGAGTGAAGTGGTTCAGTTACTTAAAATTGTTCAACGGGTCGTTGAGTATCAAGACCCGGTTTTGAACACTTCAAATAGATCTCTACTTGTTTCCTCAGGCAGCTTTCCCAAGAGGATGATTGTGCTTCAAGAACAAGACATGGGTTGAAGAGACAGAGGGAAAACATGTGATAATCCACAACAGCTATATTATCGGTTACGACAATAAGATGAAACGACTCCATGACTTTGGTCTATGGCTAGTCGATGATCATGCTCGACTAGAATCGGAGATGTATGTGTGAATGTTAGTTATGCTCTCGAAGATGTATGTCTCCACATTACTAGAATCAATAATAGGTCTCTCTAGAGACAGAAGAACAGTGTATGTATGTATGTATCATCTACCTCCTTAGTATTCACCTACTCCTGCTTCCTCTTTAAATCAAAGTGATTATGTATAATGATTCTTTATACAAAAATTTAAAACTATATCAGAAACAGCGCACCGAGAAAAAATTACGTAGAAAACAAAAGATATCCAATTAATATTAATATTTAACGTATATTATTCGGTAATTTTTATATTAATGCATAGAATTGATGTGAAATTAGCACAAAAACAAAACGTGTAACCTTTTGTTTTCCCCATTAACTACGTGAAGTCTTTAAGACAGTAAATTGAAATGCTAACTTTTCAAACTCACAACAATTTATTTTTGAAAACATATATATAAAGTAGAATATATACATATACATCTCTAGAATAAGATCCTTTCTATAGCCATGTATTACCTTAGTTATAGTCATCTATGAAGTCTTAACTGTGTATATTTAAGGTAAAATCTTAATCACTGAATCAAATTAGAAATCCATTTAATATTTGAAGATTTTTTACCAAATTTTAATATATTCCCCTATTTACAGATTTAAATAAATCGTAACAATACCTCTTGTCTCCATTCCTGTTCATCTTCCTGGTGCAACAATGGAAAAGCAAAAGCTTTTCTCTTCGGCCTCTCATCTTTCTCACTCTTCAACATCCATCATCAGCCGCAACAGTCTCCTCCTCCTCATCACTCTCCTCGTTATCCTCGGTGTGTTCTTACCCTGGGCAGGATCTCCCTTGTTCCTGTTTCCAAACACATACTCTCCTTCTTCTTCTTCTTCTTTGCCTTCCAAATGGGACGACTATTCCCTTGCTAAAGCCGCCAAGTTTGTCGCAAAGAATGGTACTTTGATCGTCTGCACTGTAAGCTATCCCTTCTTTCCTTTCCTCAACAACTGGTTGATCAGCGTTACTAGACAGAAGCATCAGGACAAGGTTCTCGTAATCGCTGAGGATTACACTACTCTCTATAAAGTCAACTCCAAGTGGCCTGGCCACGCCGTTCTCATTCCTCCAGCTCTTGATTCTCAAACCGCACACAACTTTGGTTCTCAGGTATAGTTTCACCATCAGTGTGTTGGACCATGCATGTTATAATATATACTAATGTTGTGTGAGAATATAGATCCAAGGTTCGATAGGACATGAATAATATATAAGAGACTTAGACCAATTCATTAATCACCAATGATTTTAAGCTCGAAGCCTATTAAACTTAACATGTTGTTGGTCCCTTTGCACATAAGAAAAATATGGTCAACCTGTGGATGTAGTAGTAGCATAGTATGCCATTTTTATGTATATGGGCAAAGGACTTGTTGCACTGAGATGAAAACGTATCTTGTTACTGATTTATATTGTATGGGATTAGGGTTTCTTCAACTTGACATCTCGAAGACCAGAACATCTCTTACAACTATTGGAGCTAGGTTACAATGTTATGTACAACGATGTTGATATGGTCTGGTTACAAGATCCATTTCCGTATCTAGAAGGAAACCACGACGTGTACTTCACGGATGACAAACCTAAAGTATGTGATACTTACACATCTCCTTGACATTTTCAGCGATTTGTTTAGTATCTTATTCTCGGGTTGGTTTTGGTGTTTTAGATTAAGCCTTTGAGTCACTCTCATGACTTACCACCTTCGGCTCGAACCGGAAGGACTAATATATGTAGCTGCATGATATTCTTACGTCCCACTAATGGTGCAAAGCTTCTAATGAAGCAATGGATTAAGGAACTTCATGCACAGCCTTGGTCCAAATCAAATAAAGGAAATGATCAGCCTGGTTTTAACTGGGCACTTGGCAAAACAGCTCATCAGGTATGGTCTTTAGCTCATCATGACTCCTCTCGTCTACTTATTAAGTGTTCTTGTGTCAACTCTTTTGTGATCTTGTGTTGTGCAGGTGGATGTCTACTTGCTTTCTCAGGCAGCTTTCCCAACAGGGGGAGTGTACTTCTGGTACAAGAGATGGGTTAAAGAGACGAAGGGGAAACATGTCATAATCCACAACAATTACATTGTCGGTTTCAACAACAAGATGAAACGTTTCCGCAAGTTTGGTTTGTGGCTAGTCGATGATCATGCTCTTAAGTCCCCATTAGGAAAACTAGAGTAAACTCAAGCGGTTCTTGTTATGTGTGAATGTTGTATGACTTTTTGAAACATGAAAAAACAGAACATGTAAAATGACAACATATATAGATACTGGTTGGTTCATAATCGGACAAGAACATGAAACAGGTTTTTATTAGGAACAGTCTGAGAACCAAGACAGATGTTTCTGCATCATTCATATACAGTTTAAACACACATCTTGATCAACTCAACAACAAACAGGAAACTAAACACTCCATTAATTTTATTATTACCAGCGCCATTCTTTGAGCTCTGTTTTGTTCCTAAGATGACGAAAGCATGTCACCAGTCATCTTCTCTGCTTGTTCTCCACGCTCACCTGTCCGAACCCTTATGACATCTGACACAGGCAAAACTGAATATACAACCAAACAAGAAACCATCACAATCTGAGTACTATAAACCTTAAAGTGATTGTCAAAGATAGTGTTACCGAATATTTTGCCATCACCGATCTCTCCCGTCCTTGCTCCATCGATTATGGTGTTGATTACAGACTCCACCTGCATAACAAGAACATAAATGGTTATAGACTTGAAGAAGTTTTGGTTTCTTTAAAATCATATACCTACTTGTTCTTTCTTAACAACGATCTCCATTTTAACTTTAGCAACGAACTTGTCTTCAGAGAACTCAGACCCTGCAAAACTCAAACAACTTGTATCACATTTTTGACAGTAGGAAGAATCAGTGAACCTGTTCTTGAACTCAGTAACTTACCACCATGTCTCTCGGTAGATCCACCTTGTGCACCAAACCCTCGAACATCAGAAACCGTAACACCTCGAATCCCAATTTTCAATAAAGCCTTGAGAAATTATGAAAACAGAGAAAGTCAAGATATAGTTGGATTTTCTCAAGTCGTTACTACTTAGTTGTGATGTCTTTTTGTTATGGTCTGGTTACAAGATCCATTTCCGTATCTAGAAGGAAACCACGACGTGTACTTCACGGATGACAAACCTAAAGTATGTGATACTTACACATCTCCTTGACATTTTCAGCGATTTGTTTAGTATCTTATTCTCGGGTTGGTTTTGGTGTTTTAGATTAAGCCTTTGAGTCACTCTCATGACTTACCACCTTCGGCTCTAACCGGAAGGACTAATATATGTAGCTGCATGATATTCTTACGTCCCACTAATGGTGCAAAGCTTCTAATGAAGCAATGGATTAAGGAACTTCATGCACAGCCTTGGTCCAAATCAAATAAAGGAAATGATCAGCCTGGTTTTAACTGGGCACTTGGCAAAACAGCTCATCAGGTACGATCTTTAGCTTATCATCATGACTCCTCTCGTCTACTTGTGAATGTTCTTGTGTCAACTCTTTTGTGATCTTGTGTTGTGTAGGTGGATGTGTACTTGCTTTCTCAGGCAGCTTTCCCAACAGGGGGAGTGTACTTCTGGTACAAGAGATGGGTTAAAGAGACCAAGGGGAAACATGTCATAATCCACAACAATTACATTGTCGGTTTCAACAACAAGATGAAACGTTTCCGCCAGTTTGGTCTGTGGCTAGTCGATGATCATGCTCTTAAGTCCCCATTGGGAAAACTAGAGTAAACTCAAGCGGTTCTTGTTATGTGTGAATGTTGTATGACTTTTTGAAACATGAAAAAACAGAACATGTACAATGACAACATATATAGATACTGGTTGGTTCATAATCGGACAAGAACATGAAACAGGTTTTTATTAGGAACAGTCTGAGAACGAAGACAGATGTTTCTGCAACATTCATATACAGTTTAAACACACATCTTGATCAACTCAACAACAAAAAGTAAACTAAACACTCCATTCATTTTATTATTACCAGAGAGCCATTCTTTGAGCTCAGTTTTGTTCCTAATATGACGAAAGCATGTCACCAGTCATCTTCTCTGCTTGTTCTCCACGCTCACCTGTCCGAACCCTTATGACATCTGACACAGGCAAAACTGAACATACAACCAAACAAGAAACCATCACAATCTGAGTACTATAAACCTTAAAGTGATTGTCAAAGATAGTGTTACCGAATATTTTGCCATCACCGATCTCTCCCGTCCTTGCTCCATCGATTATGGTGTTGATTACAGACTCCACCTGCATAACAAGAACATAAATGGTTATAGACTTGAAGAAGTTTCTTTAAAATCATATACCTACTTGTTCTTTCTTAACAACGATCTCCATTTTAACTTTAGCAACGAACTTGTCTTCAGAGAACTCAGACCCTCCAAAACTCAAACAACTTTTATCACATTTTTGACAGTAATAAGAATCAGTGAAACCTGTTCTTGAACTCAGTAACTTACCACCATGTCTCTCGGTAGATCCACCTTGTGCACCAAACCCTCGAACATCAGAAACCGTAACACCTCGAATCCCAATTTTCAATAAAGCCTTGAGAAATTATGAAAACAGAGAAAGTCAAGATATAGTTGGATTTTCTCAAGTCGTTACTACTTAGTTGTGATGTCTTTTTGTTTGCAATCTTCATTATCATTTTTGTAACATTTTCAATTAATATGAAACTTTAAATGGACAAATATGAATCTTTTTGTTTGTGCACCAAGTCTTCACCTTTCGCATCCGTTGCATCATCATCGGGTCTATACTCAGCTTAGACTTTCGATTTGACTCCTCAAAATGTAGACTTGGTCCTCGAAGATGTTAGGCCGTTCCTCATCTCTGACGGTGGAAACGTCGACGTTGTCTCTGTTGAAAAGACTGAAACTTTCTTTGTATAAAGGTTGCTCGTAGTAAAGGGTTATGTCTAAAGGTTGCTCATCTGCATAATGATCAAACCAAACTTTCTTGAAGTCTAGCTTCGGACAAAAGACAGGAACTATAGCATTTGTCTTATTACTGTTCTTGCTATAGTCTTTAGTTCTGCTGTATCTATCTCTTTTGTTTCTGTTATTTTTAGGTTCATCAGGCTCGCACTCTTTACAATAGTAACTTTTCTTTTATAAAGGGAATGACCAAGCCTTGAATTCTGTATAGCAGTAGTGATAATCTTTATGGTTTGGGTCTATGGCCCCTTTTGTTTACATGTAGCCGTGACTAGGGGCCCGTGACCTGCGACTTGCGACCGTTTGTCTATGTGTCCGCCGCAACCAGCAACCTGTGATCAGTTACAGGTCGCTGGTTGTCTATGTCTCTACCTTTTTTCCTTTTAGAGGTTAAAGAGAACGTTTGCTGGTGCAATCATGATGTTCCATATGTTATGTAATTGGGCTTATGTTGACTTGTGTTGTATGTTGTAGGAGCATGTACTAGCTGTCCGAGTTCTTCAACAACCATGACGATGGGAATCGAAAGGGTACTCAAAGAGAAGTTTGGAGATGCTTTGAAAGATATTCGACAAGTTTTTGATGAAGAAGTTAAGCATATAACGGTGGAGGTGAGAGTGAGGCTACCCTTTTAAGAAACTTGAGTAGTATTGATTACTCTTTTTGATATCTTAAGGTTTTTGTTTTTACAGGCAGTGAATGCACATCTCGATATACTGAGACCAGCGATCAAGAACTACGGTGGAAGTGTGGAAGTTTTATCAGCTGAAGGCGAAGACTGTCTTGTGAAGTACGTTGGACCAGAATCAATTGGAATGGGAATTAAAGCAGCGATTAAAGAAAAGTTCAAGGATATATCTAATGTAACCTTTACAAGCTAGAAACTGTATATGTAAAGAACACTGTTGCTACTTTGTTTGAGCTTATTTCATTTTGTAATGTCCACGTAACTCTCTTTGAGCCATCTTGCAAGGTGGACAAAGTAGCAAGTTGTTGTCCAAGTGACCAATCTCTTCACAAGAAAACAAAACAAAACTCTTTGCCAAAGATCTTTGTGTTTGCTTCTAGATAGTACCACCGATGAAAGAAACTGTTAAGTCATGTTATGTCAATATTTAAGACTTGTCTAGAAAACAAGGAGATGGCTAAGGGACAGGTGAAAATTGTTTATCTGAATTCAGCACATATTAGAAGTAGGCATCAATGGTAATGGTAAGTTATTTGAAATACATTTATTGATTAATCAAAAGCGATTACAAGAAAAATTCTAAAAAAATTGTTGTGTTTGATGAACTCGAGCAAATATAATAAATAGTAAAATTCCTAATTCTTATGCTGAATAGCATGTATTTGTGAATGTCTCTTATCATCTTCGTAATTTCCTTTCATAATTAACTTCTTTCTTTATTTCTTTCTAAATCGGCGTATTTGTTAACCACCATTTAATTAAAAGGGCAGAGTACAGTTTACTTGATGAACTTTGTCTGAATGATGTAATCAATCTCTTACAATGATGAAGCTAAATCATGATATATACAGAGAACCATATAAGTTCTGCTAAGTGCTATGGCAAATAGAATGTAAGCTTTATACGTTGTAGCACCTAACTCTAAGAACAACACCAGTCCGTTTCATTCACCAACCATTCAGAGTACTACGTCTGATTCAGGTAGATGATTTGTTGAACCGGTGACCGGTTTGGCTCATTTGATTTTAATGGTCAGCTGAGAATGGTTGTAGCAAGATATATGGCTAAGAAAAATATCTTCCAACTTTTGGTCATACAACAAGAAAGTGATGGAAGTGATCAAAGCTCACATGCTCAAATACACATAAAAACTATTATACTAAGCTCTAATCCAGCAATTCACACGAGCTCTAATTGGGTGTTTCATGAGCATACCAAGAATATAGAGTTGGAATGTCATTTTATTCGGGATAAGATTGTCAAAGGAATTCTTAAACCAACATATGTGTTTACTACAAATCAACTTGCAGACATTCTTATGAAAGCATTAGGATGCAAGGAGTTTGAGAGTTTCCTCTCCAAGTTAGACATTAGGAACCTTTGTACTCCAACTTGAGAGAGGTATTACGATATATACAATGTTCTCTAGTTCAGTATATATCCTTATGTGAAGATACTTTCCTATTATATGGAGATAATATACAATTAGATTTATGAGTCGGCTAAGGATTTTATAGACAGTCTTGGTCTTTACCATCTTAATAGACAAGTGAATATTCATCAACTCAAACTTTGTCAATAATATATAGCTAAGACAAACATCTTCCAGCTTTGGCCATACAAAAAAAAGACAATTCTCTTAAATAGTCATTTTTAAGTTTTTGTCACAAAAATAAGTCATAGAAAAATAAAATAACCAAAATAGCACTTTTTTTTGGAAATTTTCATTTATTTTTTTGAAATTTGAAACCATATCCCCAAACCCACCCTTTAACTCTAAACTCTAAAATCTAAATTAGTTAACCCTAGAGGTATAAATGCATATAAATAAAAAATTTAGCTTCTAAAAAAACTTATTTTGGTCATTTTCTTCATTAAGAACTATTTTTGTGAAGAACAAACTAAAAGAGGTTATCTAAAGGAATTTCTTAATAAAAAATGATGGACGTGATCAAAATTCACATGCACAAATACACATAAAATCTATTATACTAACTACTATTCAAAGCTATTAAGAGGATAGAATTTTCAAACAAATAAAAAAATTAGCAGAGAAAAATGAGTGCCTAATCAAATTGACTGCTAATGAGCTTGATCAATAAATATACGTAAAGATGGCATGAACGGAATATATTAAACAAGACTTTAATTATTATTTTGTTTAGATACGTGGAATTTAATATGAATTGGTAGCATGTTGACGATACAAACAAACAAAAATATATACCACGTCTCGAATTTTAATTAAAAATATCAAATATGTAAATGATATTCGGTCAAACTTGTTAAAAGAGGCAAAAGTGAATTATATGTTATCTTATTAATTTTCTACTAAAAAGTATATGGTAGTTCCTTAATTTGGATTCCAAAAATATAGCTAACTCAAAGCGGAAATTGGCTAATTCTTAAATCAACGAAATTCAGCGGTTCCGGTCAGTATATAAACACATAAACTGTGCAAATACATACATGAATATTTTGTTAATTCAAATTTCATAGACAAACTAACAAAAATTGTTTTTTGCATACATTAACTAATTATTTTCATACACAAACTAACAAAATTTACTAGATTTTTTCCACTTTTGAATTGTTAAAAGAATATTTCCATTGTCTGAATTGTCTTTCGGTGCCAATTCTGAAACCTTTGTATATGTACTTGACTTTGCACTGCACTTAACATTGACCTATGCACTCCCGTAAGAGTCTCTCTTAACAACGACACCAATCCAATGCCTTGCGAACAATTTTTTTCTTTTGACACGTTTTGTTGTATTAATATTTGGCGTACCAAACACATACAATCATTATAAATCTTTGTCGTAGATTGTTTGTCAAAAGAATTTTTCCCACTTTTGAATTGTCAAAATAACATTCCCATTGTCTAAATTGTCTTTTGGTGCCAATTGTGAAAGCTTTGTATACATACTTGACTTTGCACTGCAGTTAAAAATGCAAGACCTATGCACTCCCGTAGGAGTCTCTCTTAACAACGACATCAATCCACACAAAAGACAAAAATTTTTTTACCAAACTGAAGTCCTCGTAAACACATCCCTCAACAAAAAAAATACTTAAACCGAAACCCAAACTTGGTATTACATGTTTACAGGGACAAATGCAAAAACATATTGATTTTACACAAAATAAACATGGAACATAGTAACCCCCATAATAAATAGACATATCACTGTTGTTTGTTCTTGCAATACAAGAAAAATATAACAACTTTATGAACAAAATAACAATGCTTAGGAGACTGAGATATGAGCTAACAAGTGCTTTTGTTTCTTGTTTCTGCCAAAAGTTTTGGTAAACCACTCATGCTTGTATCCAACCACTACGTATCCGATGGTAAATCCAAATACAACTCCAGGTGCACAGGACCGGCTTCATAAGTATATATTTCTTATGTTTTTTTTAAAAAAAAATAGATTTTATTTCGGGTTATCTGAACCGATCCTATATAACCAAATCTGAACGATATATGATTACTTTATGGATTATGGGATGTGATAGAAAACCGATCTGAACCCGATGTATTATATCTGATCCGATCTATACTTACAAAAGTACCAGTATAGGTCATAGGATGTGTTACAAAATAGAACCAAAACTCGAAAAACCCGACCTGAACCTAACGAGTACTCGAACGTTACAGCTAAAGAATTTATTATGTAATATATGTCATAAAATTTATGAATATATATCTCATATCTCATATAATATTAATATTTATTATTTAATTAAATTTTGTTAATTTTACTAAATATAAAATTTATATATTTTGAATTTTCTAAAAAGTTATTTTTATAAAACGATTATTTTTGGTTTTTAGAAAAATATTTTGTACACGTGACATCTTCGTCAACAAAACTAGATGACATAGCATCCACGTCAACAAAATTAGAGTGACATGGCAGCTAATGTGGCGACTGGTGTATGATTTCGTCAAAAAGATAAATAACATGTATGTTATTTAAGTTTTTTGAAAGTTCAGGTATGTTTTTGCACGGTGATATAAGTCGGGTATGAATTGAATATATCGCTATATATTGGGTATGAAATGATCATTTTCCCCGTTTTGTTGTATTAATATTTGGCGTACCAACCACGGACAATTACTATAAATCTTTGTAGTAGATTGTTTGTCAAAAGAATTTTTTCCACTTTTGAATTGTCAAAATAACATTTCCATTTTTGAATTGTTTGAATTATCTATCGGTGCCAATTCTGAAAGCTTTGTATTCATATGTGACCATAAGAGTCTCTCTTAACAACGACATCAATCCATACAAAAGACAAAAAGAAAAAAATACCTCAATTTCAATCCATTTAAATTACAAATATTCATCGAACAGATCAAGAGTTGCGATTCAAAGATCAGAGTGCAAAACGATGTACATCATAAGCATCCTACAAAATCAGCGTGCAAAATGCTCTGATTGTAATCCAAGTAAATAGTTTTTGGAATTTTCTGATTGTAATCTATTAGAGCATTGAATGAAACGTGAAACACAGTTAGGTCCCTCTTCAAAAACTTTTTAATGTCGACTTACTAGCGGTTGGAAGACTGTACAGTTCTTCTCTAAAAATCAACTAAAGATGAAATAGAGGAAATGCGAACAAGGACTACCTTGGCAGAACGATTATATAGTCTTGTCAACTTAACATAGACCTTTCCATAAGAGAAAAATAACCTGGTTTTGCAATATAAATTTAATATACACAAATGCAAAAGCATATTGAATATACACAAAATAAACATGGAACATAGTAACACTCACAAAAAAGAACCAAGACTTGTCCGTCCTCTGATCAAGAGGCGTTGACAAGGTTCTATTATTACATGTTTACATGGACAAATGCAGAAACATATTGATTTTACACAAAATAAACATGCAACATATTAACCCCCACAGATAATGTTTTATTTATGGTAATTCATCTTCATATATATAAATATTACATAGAACTTGATAAATCACTATCATATATAGAGTGAGAAATGAGCTAACGAGTGCTCCGTTTCTTGTTTCTGCCAAAAGTTTTGGTAAACCACTCATGCTTGTATCCAACCACTACGTATCCGATGGTAAATCCAAATACAACTCCAGGTGCAAAGCTTAGCCCTGCTGCCTTCCAGCTCAAACTTTCCTCCTCTGCTTCTTCTTCTGATGACACTGGCAGTTCAGATTCTGTTGGTGTTGGCTCTCCACAAATATCCTTAAGGGAAGGACCATAGAGTTTAGGGTTTCCCTCGTATGAAGAGCAGTTTTGTCGCTGGAACTGTGTACCTTGTGGTATTGAACCTTGGAGTTGATTATGTGAAACATTTATCCAAGCAAGAGAAGAGAGGTCTCCTAGCTTTGGAGGGATCTCACCAGAAAGCTTGTTTTGGGATAGGTCCAGAGATTCCAGCGCAGTGACGTTTGCCAAAGACGGTGGGATGTGTCCAGTGAAAGCATTTCTTGACAGATTGAGAACATGGAGTTCCTTCAACAGACCGATGGATTCAGGGACTTTTCCATCGATTCTATTTCCAGAAAAATCAATTGCTGTGTAGACTGTGAGGATTCGTTCCATTTCCATTGATACTCCTTTATTCATCAAGACAAGGGAAGTGTAGTAGCCAGAACCTCCAATGTAGTGCGCTTGCGTATCCTTATCTTCATTAGAGGATATTGCAGTCCAATTGAGGAAGTAATCAGATGGTAAGGTGCTGCGGAAGTCGTTATGTGATACATCAATGATTTTCAACTGAGGAAACCCCAACCAAGCCCCACCGGATTGATATAATATGCCATGAAACTTGTTTGACCGGAGGACAAGAACTTGTAGCTTCTGCAAGGAACTCAACTGGAACGGAAATGTGTCGTTGATTTGGTTGCTCTCCACATTCAGAACTTCCAGAGAAGAGCAACTTCTAAGAGATAAAGGAAGTTTTCCCTCCAATTGGTTGTGGCTGACGTCAAGCGACCTTAACTCGTAGGCATGCATGAACATGTCAGGAATACTTCCGCTGAGGCTGTTGTTACGAAGAATTAGATCCTCAAGAGAACTTATATTATTCCCTAAACACCGCGGGATAGAGCCGTGGAAGTTGTTGTTTGATAGATCTATGATGGTAGGAGAGAATTGTCCACTACATAAGGATAGAGGTATCTCTCCAGTGAAGTTATTGCTCGAAGCAAGAAAGTAGTTTATAGATGTGTATGGGATGAAGATTTTCCCCTGGAAAGCATTTGACCTTAGATCTAACGTACTGATCTTACTTCCAGGTAAGGCTTTCAAGGATCCATCAAAACCCGATAAGAAGTTGTGAGAAAGATCCAGATCTTCCAGCTCTTGTAGACTCCATAACCAGTCTGGTAGTTGACCTTTGATGCTGTTTCTGGAAATGTTTAGAGAATAAAGATTCCTCAGATTTCTAATGAACTCAGGAAACTCAGTGATGTTGCAGCCTGACAAAGACAAAGACTGGAGATTTGATGAAAAATCAGAATCAGAAGTGATGTTTGATGTTGAAATAGAGATGCCCGAAAGAGATAGTTCTGCTAGCTGTTTGAGAGAAGAGAAGACATTTAAGTCAAATGGACTACTGACTTTGAAACTGTTTGATCCAAGGGAGAGATACTGTAAATTAGAAAGCAAAGAGATATTCTGGAATCCAACGAGATCACTGAGTTGGTTTTTCCCCAAAAAGATTTGGGTCAATGAAGAGATTTGATACAAGGATGAAGGAACTGCTCCTGTAAAAGAATTACCATTTGCGTAAAGGATTTCCAATTTGGAGAGTTGGCCAATGTTAGGTGGGAGGGAACCTGTGAACTGGTTGGCACTGAGACTTATAAGACGTAGTTTGGTTAAGTTGAGTAGTGCAGATGGAAAGTTTCCGGTGAGCTGATTATCGGAAACGTCAAAGCTGATCAACTGTTTTAGATTGCCAATTGAAGATGGGACTTCACCAGTGAAATGATTTCCAAAAAGATAGAGCCTTGATAGATTAGAAAGTTCACCAAGTGAAGATGGAATCCTCCCAGAGAAATTGGATATGAAAAGGGTCAAAGAAACTAAATGTTTAAGGTTGCCGATGGACTCAGGTATGATACCTGAAAAGGATGATCTGTAAATCCTTAAGACTTGCAGAGAGTTGTTTCTAGGAAAAACAGGAAGTTTGCCTCTCAGGTCTGGGTTGAAATCCAATCTAATGGACTGTAAGTTTGGTATCAGGAAAACACTGCTTGGAAACTCTCCAACCAGATAGCAATTCTCAAGATGTAGAGATCTTAGAGAGAGCATGTATGAAAACTCATGGGGGATTTCTGAAGAAATGTTTACGGAGCTCATATCCAAGGCTCTAAGGTTCCTCAGGTTTCGAGCAATCAGACGGAGAAACAATGGTGGGTTTTCAATGGACAGCAAACTTTGAGGAGGTGAATAATAAGAAAGAGGATCAGAGAAAGAAAGATCAAGAGAGACCAAATTGGTTAGCTGGAGAATTTCTTTTGGGATATGACCTTTCAGTGAAGACTCAGAAAGGTTTAGTGTTTCTAACAAGATGAGATTATTGAACTTTGCTGGGATTGGAGAAAGAGTGAAGTTGTTGAAGGCAAGGTTCAGACTTGTGAGATGTTTCAGTCTAAAAAGACTAGAATTGGGTTGGAAGGGACCATAAAGACAGCTGCCACTAAGGTCAAGACCAATCACCTTCCCGGACTTGATATCGCATGTCACACCGTCCCAGTTACAACAGTCGGTGCTGCTGTTCCCCCATGATTCCGTCTTCGGGTAATAGAATTCACCAGGCTTCAGAATCTTGAACTCCGTCTTGAGCTGGAGAAGAACATCTCTCTGTTCCGGATGACACAGGTCAGGTGTAAGAGAAGCAAAATTGCTGAGAAAATTTGAAACGAAAAAGAGAAGAAGAAGAATAGTGCGAAGAAAGAAGCTCATTGATGATGGTGAATAGTTTGAGCTTGTCATAGCTTTTTCCTGCCAATAAGAATGTTCTGTATCTCTCTCCCAACAAATAATCATAAATTTATATGGCCATTCGTTTGTTTATTGTTTAAGGGCATCTTTATCCAAATCTCTTAAAAGTGTCTCTTCCACTGTTCGCGGGTCCCACTCACATGTAAGGTTCGTGAACAGTGCAAGAGACGATTTTAAAAACTCTTAAATAAGAACCGTCTCTTGCACTGTTCACGGGTCCCACTGATACGTGTCGGCCGGCGATTGGTTTGAATTTTTTTTTTTCTTTTTTGGAAAATCAGAAAAAGTAAAAAATAAAAAATAATAAGAACCCCCTTTAAGGGTATGTGGGATAAAGATGCTCTAAGACCTCGTTCGATGTATATAAAAATTAGTTGTTGGTTTAATGGTGAAAATAAGATGCGTTTTGAAAATAGATCATTATATAAGTTTTCCTTTTAATTTAAAATTTCAAAATCAGCTAACTGAATCAAATTAGACCACTTTTGTAGAAAATCAGTAAAAAACTAGAAAATGTCGAAAAGCCTTTATCTAAATGTACGATTTGATTGTAAATGAACAAATAAACACTTTGAATGAAACTTTATAATTATTCTGCTATTTTATTTTAAAATTTTAATTTTTTTTACCAAATAAAAACTATATTTTCCACCTAATTCATAAAATTACATTTTTGTCAAAGCCTCATAATAAAAAAATTCACTAAATTTACAAAAGAACTTTTTAACTAAAACCAAAAATTATATTTACGTTAAAACCACAAAAATTAAAGTTTCATCTAAAAGCTATAAAATCACAATGTCTCTCCCCAAATACATAAAATCACATTTTCTTTCTCCAAAACTACAAAATAACAATTTATTTTAAACCATAAAAACATATTTGTACCAAAGTCACAAAATTACATTTACATTATTAAAAGAGAAGTACCTAATAAGTTTTCATACTTGTTTACACTTCTATGCTACAAAAAATTAAATAAACTATTTATTTAAATGCTTGTCTTTTCCAGTTAAATTAATATGTTTGTTAAATAAATAAATTACCTATTTAAATGATTGTCTTTTCCAGTTTAATTAATGTGTTTTCCTTAAATAAATAGATTTTCCAATAGACTTCATTTTACCATATTAAATATTTTTCAATATTTATTAGTAATAAATAATAAAGTAAAAAGCACACATCATAATCAATTTATATAATATATAAATAATACATAAAATAATATATTCATAAGTTATTAGTATAATGTTTTCATATATATAAATCCAGTTAGTTATAAATATTGGAGTTGTTTATATGATACACTGTTATGTTTTAAAATGTTATATTAACAGTTATATAATACATTTAAATTTAAGAATATATATATTATACCATTTAGTACAAAAAAATATTATGAAAACAAATATTTAAAGGGTCACGGATCAAGCTCTAGGAATAAACACTAACAGCGTGGAATTATTTTTCTTTAACAAATTTATTTTAATAGAAATTCCAAATATTTTCATATATTTTATGAATTTATAATTTTTTCTAAAGAGTGCTAAAATTTTGGAATTGAAAAGCATTACGAACCACCCATATAGTATTTATATCAAAATAATTGAATTTATAACTTCAAAGTTTAGCTTTCTATATTTATGACTAAATACTACAAATACATCATTTTGTACAAATAAAAAAATTAAAATAGAAATTATATATTTGTGCGGTTGCACAGGTCAAAGTGTAGTTTGTAATTAAACATCAAAATCACATCTTCTAATAAATTCACAAAATCATATCTTTCTCTAAAATGTGCAAAACTACATTTGTTCGCTAAACCACAAAATCATATTTTTTTAGCAAAGCTATAAAACCATATTTTCATTAAACCCGTAAAATTTCTATTTTAACCAAATTCGCCAATCACATATTTAATTAAATCCGTACAATCATATTTTCTCTAAATTCACAAAACTATTTTTTTAAAAAATTGTAAATTACATTTATTGCCAAAATTACAATCATTCTTTTTCCACCAAAATCACCGTTCACATATTTTTATTCAAAATCATAAAATTACATTTTTCATCAAAAATAGGAAAACACATTTACAAAACCGAAAATAACATTTTCTTACCAAAAAATGCAAAATCATATTTTTCATCCTTCTGTAAATAAAATTCTGTCAAAATCACAAAGTCATATTTTATACAAAAACTACAAAATAACATTTTAAAAATAATTTTTTTTTTATTATTATTTTGTCAACATGATTATATTCACACCAAAATTTTGAAATATATTTGGCGTACCAACTACGGACTGTCACCACAGGTCTTTGTCGTTGTTGTTTGTCAAACGAACTTTTTCACTTAAGAATTGTCAAAAATAAAATAAAATGTCCATTTGAATTGTCTATCGGTGCCAATTTTGATAGCTTTGCACGCATAAAAACATACTTGACTTTGCACTGCACTTAACATTGCAAGACTAACAATGATATCAATCTACACAAAGAGAAGAGATAGAGCATATATTATTTTCTTTTTACTGTAACCTACCCTTTCAATATTGGTAAAAGAAAAGAAACTTAAAGAACAATAATATACTTTGACACAATTTATTTTTTCACTAGTCACATGTTAGGCCAACTTAATCAATTGTCACCATAGGTCTTTGTCGTTGATTGTTAGTCAAAAGAACTTTTCCACAAGAATTGTCAAAAGAAAAAAATGACTTTGAATTGTCAATCGGTCCCAATTTTGATAGCTCTGTACGCATAAAAACATACTTGACTTTGCACTGCTCTTAGCATTGCAAGACTAACAATGACATCAATCTATACAAAGAGAAGAGATAGAGCATATATTCTTTTTTTTTTACTGTAACCTACCCTAGTAATATTGGTAAAAGAAACTTAATGGTGTTGAGAAGGTTGTTTTTTTTTGGTATATTGTGTGGTCTCTAAAAACTTTAGTATACCATTTTGTATCTTTTCATGAAAATGTTTAGTTGCAAACACATCAGATGGACTATGTCAACCGGTCGCGTCTGTTCATCCCCTACGAGCTCTGGTTTCTCCAAACCGTCTAATGTCCAGTCTCCTGGAGCAGGCTTGGTAGATATTGCTCCAACACATTCTAGTAATGGCGCACTTCCTGATGGCTTAACGATGTTGAGATAAGCTTGTAGTTTGCTTGAGAAGCAAGAAACCTAATCCTATTGAGTTGTGTTTATCTAAAAGGATTAGGTAAATATCTATTAAATGTCTTACCTAATGAGTTTAGGAAGTTTGTGGTTATATATAAGGAGATGCTAGCTTGTAGCATAACTTATGAATTGTGAGAGTTGAGAGCTTTTAGTTTTTGAGATAGTTTTCTAAAAGCAATAAAGAGTTTGAGTTCTTACATTGTGTACATGAGTTTGAGAAACCATAAACGAAGCCACCTTTGTCTCCCTCCATTTCAGGTAAGACGTTATCCATTCTCATTTTGACTTGACAGTAGACTAGGAAAGTAGCAATAACATGTGAGTTGCGTACTTTGGTGTTTATTTTCTCGTTCTTCCAGATTGTTGCAAAACCAGATATGGTGCTGAAACGAGGAAGTATTGGCTGCCACTGCGTCTATCCTATAAAGCTGGATATCCTTCTCTTGAATGTTTCAGATACTCCCAGCTTGGTCTCCTACCTCACCAAATAGAGCTGATCAACTTCTATATGCTAAGCTTATCAAGGATGAATATTTCAATGGATATCACGCCTCATTTCATCAGGCCTTTTTTTTTATTCTTTCTATTCTTATTTTTGTTTTTTCGAGCAGAGAAGTTATGAGTTTGAGACATTATATCATTATCTATTACAGCTCTTTGGAGTTTTGGATATTGGGTTCTCCTTTTTGGAGAATAAAATTTTGTATATATCTCGCTTATTTATTTCTTCCTGTTTAACATTTAATAACCATAGTCATAAAATATAAAAATATAAATTGAAGATAAGTAAAATTATTGAAATAAAGGGTTTTATATATGTTTGAATTGTGTTCCACTAATAATATTTGTTGATTTTATAATTTTATCTAAAATCTATTTCAAATTTAAATTCATTTTGAGTTTGGTTAAAATATTTTGGATTTGAACATCATCATTCAAAATAATCATCAAATTTAATATTTGAAATTTTTATTTAGATTTTGAATATTCATTTTAGATATTAATTAAAACTTTTGAATATTTTTTCGAGTTTTTCGGATTTTCATATTCGAGTTTGGTTTGAATACAAAATCTGTTTTAACTTTTTCAGAAATTGAATATAAATCCAAAATTTATGGTTTAACTATGGTTAAGATTTCAAATCAGTTATCTATTGAGTATTGGGAAAAAAAAGAGAACAAAAAATGAACTATATTAAATAC
Source organism: Sinapis alba (assembly GCA_012274485.2). Lineage (NCBI taxonomy): Eukaryota > Viridiplantae > Streptophyta > Magnoliopsida > Brassicales > Brassicaceae > Sinapis > Sinapis alba. Next base: position 10,262 of record MU107714.1, on the reverse strand, counting down.
ACACACATGAAGATATTGTATGTAGATTTCATATAAAGTAAGTATACATGTTTTTTTTTTTTTTTGGGGGGGGGGGAGGGGGTTAAGAATTTCTGATTTATTTGGGTTGGATATCTCGGTTTCGATTTGTTTGGTTCAACCACAGTTTTGCTGAACTCAACAGTAGGGATGTTCAATCCGGATATCGGTTCGATTTTTCGGTTAATAAAAAATAACTACCATTCTAAATCCATATTTACTTAGGTTCGGTTCGGTTTATATACTATCGGTTTTCAGTTTATTCGATTTTATATCCAAAACATAATTATTTAGTTTGAGATCATATTATTATGAATTTTATAGTCAGTTGTCAACGCAGTCATTTATTAAAAAGTACTATTTGTTCAAATAAATGAACAAAAAAATAAAAACATTTTTACCATCAAATAAAATAATCAAATCTAGAATTAAAATCAAAGCTCGAAATTCTGAAAGTAAAAATAAGAAACAAAACAGAAGCATGAAAGAAAAATCTTTCCACTCTTCCAAATTTAGTGTTCATCAAAATCATGCTTCTTCGATTGAACATGAAACTTTGTTCGCTAGGTATCGTAATTTTCAATCACGATATTCATGGTCTAGCATTATCAACCTTTTGGTACTCTCTTTAACTACTTATATATATATATATATATATATATATAAATCCTCTAATCTCCTAATGAATGCTTGATTACGGTATTGTTCTATGTTTCACTTGTTTGAATCCATTCTCTACTCTTTGGTGATCTTCACTTCTTCAGGTAGATCTCTACTTGTTTCCTCAGGCATCTTTCCAAACAGGATGATTGTGCTTCAAGAACAAGACATGGGTTGAAGAGACAGAGGGAAAACATGTGATAATCTACAACAACTATATTATCGGTTACGACAATAAGATGAAACGCCTCCATGACTTTGGTCTATGGGTAGTCGATGATCATGCTCTTGAGTCTCCACTGGAAATATCAGATTAAAGAAGAATGGCTTGTTATGTGTGAATGTTAGTTATGCTCTCGGAGATGTATGTCTCCACATTACTAGAATCAATAATAGGTCTCTCTAGAGACAGAAGAACAGTGTTCCCTTGTATGTATCATCTACCTCTTTAGTCTTCACCTACTCCTGCTTCCTCTTTAAATCAAAGTGATTATGTATAATGATTCTTTATACAAAAAGTTAAAACTATATCAGAAACAGCACACCGAGAAAATTTACGTAGAAAACAAAAGATGTCCAATTAATGGTAATTTTTATATTAATGCATAGAATTGATGTGAAATTAGCACAAAAACAAAACGTGTAACCTTTTGTTTTCCTCATTAACTACGTGAAGTCTTTAAGACGTAAATTGAAATGCTAACTTTTCAAACTCACAACAATTTATTTTTGAAAACATATATATAAAGTAGAATATATACATATACATCTCTAGAATAAGATCCTTTCTATAGCCATGTATTACCTTAGTTATAGTCATCTATGAAGTCTTAACTGTGTATATTTAAGGTAAAATATTAATCACTGAATCAAATTAGAAATCCATTTAATATTTGAAGATTTTTTTACCAAATTTTAATGAGAAATTCCCATAGATAGCCCCTTTTAGTTTGTTTGTCACAAAAATAGTTTTTAAGTAAGAAAATGACCAAAAAGTTTTTTTTAGAAGCTAAAAAATTCATTTTTTTGCATTTATACCCCTAGGGTTAACTAATTTGGACTTTAGGGTTTAGAGTTAAGGGGTGGGTTTGGGGTTAGGGTTTCAAATTTCAAAAAAAAAATAAAAAAAAATCAAAATTTCAAAAAAAAAAAGGTCTATTTTGGTCATTTTATTTTTTGAGTGCTATTTTTGTGACAAAAACTTAAAAGAGGCTATTTAAGAGAATTGCCCAATTTTAATATATTCCCCTATTTACAGATTTAAATAAATCATAACAATACCTCTTGTCTCCATTCCTGTTCATCTTCCTGGTGCAATAATGGAAAAGCAAAAGCTTTTCTCTTCGGCCTCTCATCTTTCTCACTCTTCAACATCCATCATCAGCCGCAACAGTCTCCTCCTCCTCATCACTCTCCTCGTTATCCTCAGTGTGTTCTTACCCTTGTTCCTGTTTCCAAACACATACTCTCCTTCTTCTTCTTCTTTGCCTTCCAAATGGGACGACTATTCCCTTGCTAAAGCCGCCAAGTTTGTCGCGAAGAATGGTACTTTGATCGTCTGCACTGTAAGCTATCCCTTCTTTCCTTTCCTCAACAACTGGTTGATCAGCGTTACTAGACAGAAGCAGCAGGACAAGGTTCTTGTGATCGCTGAGGATTACGCTACTCTCTATAAAGTCAACTCCAAGTGGCCTGGCCACGCCGTTCTCATTCCTCCAGCTCTTGATTCTCAAACCGCACACAACTTTGGTTCCCAGGTATAGTATCACCATCAGTGTGTTGGACCATGCATGTTATAATATATACTAATGTTGTGTGAGAATATAGATCCAAGGTTCGATAGGACATGAATAATATATAAGAAACTTAGACCAATTCATTAATCACCAATGATTTTAAGCTCGAAGCCTATTAAACTTAACATGTTGTTGGTCCCTTTGCACATAAGAAAATATGGTCAACCTGTGGATGTAGTAGCATAGTATATGGGCAAAGGACTTGTTGCACTGAGATGAAAACGTATCTTGTTACTGATTTATATTGTATGGGATTAGGGTTTCTTCAACTTGACATCTCGAAGACCAGAACATCTCTTACAACTATTGGAGCTAGGTTACAATGTTATGTACAACGATGTTGATATGGTCTGGTTACAAGATCCATTTCCGTATCTAGAAGGAAACCACGACGTGTACTTCACGGATGACAAAACTAAAGTATGTGATCCTTGACATTTTCAGCGATTTGTATAGTATCTTATTCTCGGGTTGGTTTTGGTGTTTTAGATTAAGCCTTTGAGTCACTCTCATGACTTACCACCTTGGGCTCGAACCGGAAGGACTAATATATGTAGCTGCATGATATTCTTACGTCCCACTAATGGTGCAAAGCTTCTAATGAAGCAATGGATTAAGGAACTTCATGCACAGCCTTGGTCCAAATCAAATAAAGGAAATGATCAGCCTGGTTTTAACTGGGCACTTGGCAAAACAGCTCATCAGGTATGGTCTTTAGCTCATCATGACTCCTCTCGTCTACTTATTAAGTGTTCTTGTGTCAACTCTTTTGTGATCTTGTGTTGTGTAGGTGGATGTCTACTTGCTTTCTCAGGCAGCTTTCCCAACAGGGGGAGTGTACTTCTGGTACAAGACATGGGTTAAAGAGACGAAGGGGAAACATGTCATAATCCACAACAATTATATTGTCGGTTTCAACAACAAGATGAAACGTTTCCGCCAGTTTGGTCTGTGGCTAGTCGATGATCATGCTCTTGAGTCCCCATTGGGAAAACTAGAGTAAACTCAAGCGGTTCTTGTTATGTGTGAATGTTGTATGACTTTTTGAAACATGAAAAAAAAAACAGAACATGGTACAAAGACAACATAGATGGATACTAGTTGATTCATAATCGGACAAGAACATGAAACAGGGACAACATGTTTTTTATTAGGAACAGTCTGAGAACCAAGACAGATGTACAGTTTAAACACACATCTTGATCAACTCAACAACAAAAAGTAAACTAAACACTCCATTCATTTTATTATTACCAGAGAGCCATTCTTTGAGCTCAGTTTTGTTCCTAATATGACGAAAGCATGTCACCAGTCATCTTCTCTGCTTGTTCTCCACGCTCACCTGTCCGAACCCTTATGACATCTGACACAGGCAAAACTGAACATACAACCAAACAAGAAACCATCACAATCTGAGTACTATAAACCTTAAAGTGATTGTCAAAGATAGTGTTACCGAATATTTTGCCATCACCGATCTCTCCCGTCCTTGCTCCATCGATTATGGTGTTGATTACAGACTCCACCTGCATAACAAGAACATAAATGGTTATAGACTTGAAGAAGTTTCTTTAAAATCATATACCTACTTGTTCTTTCTTAACAACGATCTCCATTTTAACTTTAGCAACGAACTTGTCTTCAGAGAACTCAGACCCTCCAAAACTCAAACAACTTTTATCACATTTTTGACAGTAATAAGAATCAGTGAAACCTGTTCTTGAACTCAGTAACTTACCACCATGTCTCTCGGTAGATCCACCTTGTGCACCAAACCCTCGAACATCAGAAACCGTAACACCTCGAATCCCAATTTTCAATAAAGCCTTGAGAAATTATGAAAACAGAGAAAGTCAAGATATAGTTGGATTTTCTCAAGTCGTTACTACTTAGTTGTGATGTCTTTTTGTTTGCAATCTTCATTATCATTTTTGTAACATTTTCAATTAATATGAAACTTTAAATGGACAAATATGAATCTTTTTGTTTGTGCACCAAGTCTTCACCTTTCGCATCCGTTGCATCATCATCGGGTCTATACTCAGCTTAGACTTTCGATTTGACTCCTCAAAATGTAGACTTGGTCCTCGAAGATGTTAGGCCGTTCCTCATCTCTGACGGTGGAAACGTCGACGTTGTCTCTGTTGAAAAGACTGAAACTTTCTTTGTATAAAGGTTGCTCGTAGTAAAGGGTTATGTCTAAAGGTTGCTCATCTGCATAATGATCAAACCAAACTTTCTTGAAGTCTAGCTTCGGACAAAAGACAGGAACTATAGCATTTGTCTTATTACTGTTCTTGCTATAGTCTTTAGTTCTGCTGTATCTATCTCTTTTGTTTCTGTTATTTTTAGGTTCATCAGGCTCGCACTCTTTACAATAGTAACTTTTCTTTTATAAAGGGAATGACCAAGCCTTGAATTCTGTATAGCAGTAGTGATAATCTTTATGGTTTGGGTCTATGGCCCCTTTTGTTTACATGTAGCCGTGACTAGGGGCCCGTGACCTGCGACTTGCGACCGTTTGTCTATGTGTCCGCCGCAACCAGCAACCTGTGATCAGTTACAGGTCGCTGGTTGTCTATGTCTCTACCTTTTTTCCTTTTAGAGGTTAAAGAGAACGTTTGCTGGTGCAATCATGATGTTCCATATGTTATGTAATTGGGCTTATGTTGACTTGTGTTGTATGTTGTAGGAGCATGTACTAGCTGTCCGAGTTCTTCAACAACCATGACGATGGGAATCGAAAGGGTACTCAAAGAGAAGTTTGGAGATGCTTTGAAAGACATTCGACAAGTTTTTGATGAAGAAGTTAAGCATATAACGGTGGAGGTGAGAGTGAGGCTACCCTTTTAAGAAACTTGAGTATTATTGATTACTCTTTTTGATATCTTAAGGTATTTGTTTTTGCAGGCAGTGAATGCTCTTTGTTCAAGGATATATCTAATGTAACTTTTACAAGCTAGAAACTGTATATGTAAAGAACACTGTTGCTCTTTGTTTGAGCTTATGTCATTTTGTAATGTCCACGTAACTGTCTTTGAGCCATCTTGCAAGGTTGGTTAAGAACGGTGTGTAGACAAAGTAGCAAGTTGTTGTCCAAGTGACCAATCTCTTCACAAGAAAACAAAACAAAACACTTTTTTACCTGGCCAAAGATCTCTGTGTTTGCTTCTAGATAGTACCACCGATGAAAGAAACTGTTAAGTCATGTTATGTCAATCTTTAAGACTTGTCTAGAAAACAAGGAGATGGCTAAGGGACAGGTGAAAATTGTTTATCTGAATTCAGCACATATTAGAAGTAGGCTTCAATGATAATGGTAAGTTATTTGAAATACATTTATTGATTAATCAAAAGCGATTACAAGAAAAATTCTAAAAAAATTGTAGTGTTTGATGAACTCGAGCAAATATAATAAATAGTAAAAATCCTAATTCTTATGCTGAATAGCATGTATTTGTGAATGTCTCTTATCATCTTCGTACTTTCCTTTCATAATTAACTTCTTTCTTTATTTCTTCTAAATCGGCGTATTTGTTAACCACCATTTAATTAAAAGGGCAGAGTACAGTTTACTTAATGAACTTTGTCTAAATGATGTAATTAATCTCTTACAATGATGAAGCTAAACCATGATATATACAGAGAACCATATAAGTTCTGCTAAGTGCTAAGGCAAATAGAATGTAAGCTTTATACGTTGTAGCACCTAACTCTAAGAACAACACCCATCCGTTTCATTCACCAACCATTCAGAGTACTACGTCTGATTCAGGTAGATGATTTGTTGAACCGGTGACCGGTTTGGCTCATTTGATTTTAATGGTCAGCTGAGAATGGTTGTAGCAAGATATATGGCTAAGAAAAATATCTTCCAACTTTTGGTCATACAACAAGAAAGTGATGGAAGTGATCAAAGCTCACATGCTCAAATACACATAAAAACTATTATACTAAGCTCTAATCCAGCAATTCACACAAGCTCTAATTGGGTGTTTCATGAGCATACCAAGAATATAGAGTTAGAATGTCATTTTATTCGGGATAAGATTGTCAAAGGAATTCTTAAACCAACATATGTGTTTACTACAAATCAACTTGCAGACATTCTTATGAAAGCATTAGGATGCAAGGAGTTTGAGAGTTTCCTCTCCAAGTTAGACATTAGGAACCTTTGTACTCTAACTTGAGAGAGGTATTACGATATATACAATGTTCTCTAGTTCAGTATATATCCTTATGTGAAGATACTTTCCTATTATATGGAGATAATATACAATTAGATTTATGAGTCGGCTAAGGATTTTATAGACAGTCTTGGTCTTTACCATCTTAATAGACAAGTGAATATTCATCAACTCAAACTTTGTCAATAATATATAGCTAAGACAAACATCTTCCAGCTTTGGCCATACAAAAAAAAGACAATTCTCTTAAATAGTCATTTTTAAGTTTTTGTCACAAAAATAAGTCATAGAAAAATAAAATAACCAAAATAGCACTTTTTTTTGGAAATTTTCATTTATTTTTTTGAAATTTGAAACCATATCCCCAAACCCACCCTTTAACTCTAAACTCTAAA